>MU779179.1:139257-160123 GCA_026770625.1 Nicotiana glauca | reverse complement strand
TAAATATAAAATACTTTATTTATTTATTTATTATTAATCATTAAAAAGCGACCAACTTTGGTCTCTAATCCAAATATCATATTTTAAAATCTGAAAACTAGAGACCAAGGTTGGTCACTTTTTTATTCAATAATTTATTTATTTTATTAAACTAGTGACCAACTTTGGTCCCTAAATCCATGAATTTAATTTATTTTTTAAATTTTGGCGACCAACTTTGGTCGCTATATCACCAGAAATTTTATTTTTTTAATAAAATAGCGACCAAGTTTGGTCGCTTTTTGTAGAAAGCTGGGTAAATAAAATTACCAAAAATTGATTTTTTAAAATTAAGTATCGACCAATGTTGGTCGCTATTTCCCAGAATTTTTTTTTAAGTGAATAGCGACCAACTGGAGACCAAAGTTGGTCGCTTTTTTGGGTATATTTTTGGCATAAACTGCCTGTNAAATGGGGTCGGGTTATAAAAATTAGAAAATTAACCCTCCGATGTCAACTATGCGATTGCAGAACTGACCGCATAAGGAACATGCGGGCTGCAGAATGCACCACAAAATCAGTGCCCAAAACTGGGCTACACTGGTTCAATCTGCGGCTTGATTTGCGACCGCAGATTAAAAATGCGGACCGCATAATTGACATTGAGATCGCAGATCTGACATGACACATGATCGCATTTTCCAGTCTTTGGTAATTTGATCATAACTTTGTGTATGAATGTCCAAATTATGAACGGTTTGAAGCGTTAGAAACTACACTCGAAGACCTTTCATTTGATAGGTTATCCATCACCTGAAACCTTATAGATATTTATATATGCTCGTTCAAAGTAGGGACTAGTGCAAGATCATTGGGAATTTTAGCCTATTATGGACTTTTCCAATTTTTTTCTTAGACTTACGCCTTTCCTTGGACCCCAAATTATTTACCATAAGACTTATACACATATTTACCAAATCTAATGGATGTAAACCATATCAATAGCACATAAAAATATTATAATAAGCCTACGCGACACCACGAAATCCTAAATTACTTAGCAAAATGTTCCGGGGCTTTACAAGTGTGTAATGAAAAATGGTTTTTGAGTTCGAATTAATTGAAGGCTACTGCCCAGCGATTTCTGCTTCTGCAGTTTGGGGACCGCATATGTGTTCCCGCACCTACGAAGATTGAGCCGCATTTGCGAAACTGGGCAAGGTGGGGTTGGACCGCTTTTGCGATCTGAGGCCCGCATATGAAGAGCCGCTTCTGCGGTAATTGGGCCGCTTCTACGGCCTGGGCCTAAAATGGCAGGACTGCATCTGCGGTCTGGGGATCGCATAAGCGGACCCGCTTCTACGGTCCCTAGGCCTCTTCTGTGGTTTTCCCTGGGCCTCCCCCTTTTCGCTTCTGCGATGGCCTGACCGCATCTGCAGTCCCGCTTCTACAGCTCAAGAACCGCAGATGTGGTTATGACAGAACCAGCAAAACCTCCAACTCTTTTTAAGTTTTTCTACTTCGCTCGAACCGCGCTTGTTTGACGCTCGGGGCTCCCGAGCTCTGCCCAAATATACCGACAAGTCTGAAATCACGAGATGAACCTACTCGAACCCTCTAAACTCCCAAAACAATGCTAAATCTTGGAATCACCCTATAAAACCAAATGATTCAAACTATTGAATCTTCAAGTTGTTAACTCTCCTCTAATGGGTCAAAATGCCCTTAACCTACTCGGATTGGCACCAAATTTTGCGGGCAAGTCTTAAATGACACTACGGACCTATACCAAGATTCGGAACAAAAATTTGAGCCCGATACCCAGGGAATCAATGATTTCTTATTTTCTTTAATTCTTTAAAGCTTCAATTAAACAATTTTAGATAAAAATTCATTACTCGGGCTAGGGACCTCAGAATTCGATTCCGAACATACGCCCAGGCCCTATATTTTCCCACGGACCATCAGAAATTGTCAAATCACAAATCTTGGTCCGTTTTCCCAAAATATTGACCGAAGTAAAACTTGGTCTTTTAAGAAAATCTTAAAAAAGTAAATGGGCGTGTTTTACTCAAAACCCTTCCAATTCCCGAACCAATCGCCCCTGCAAGTCGTAAATTAGTTAAAGCAAGTACGAAGGCTTTATTTAGGGGAATGGGGTTCTAAAAGGCAAAACGACCGGTCGGGTCGTTACATTCTCCACCTCTTAAACAAACGTTCATCCTCGAACAGGTATAGAAAAGTACCTGGGCTGCTGAATAAGTGGGGATATCTGCTCCGCATGTCCTCCTCGGACTCCCAGGTCGCCTCCTCGATCGGTTGGCCCCTCCACTAAACTCTCACCGCAGAAATCTTCTTGGACCTCAACTGGCGATCCTGTCTATCAATAATGGCAACTGGCTCCTCCTCATAGACCAAACTCTCATCTAGCTGAATGGTCTTGAAGTCCAACACATGGGAGAGGTCGGCATGATACTTCAGAATCATCAAAACATGAACAACTGGGTGAACTCCCGATAGACTAGGGGGTAAAGCAAGCGCATAAGCAACCTCCCCAACTCATCTCAACACCTTAAAAGGGACAATAAACCTTGGGCTAACTTGCCCTTCTTCTCGAACCTCATAGATTCCCTTCATGGGCGAGACCTTCAAGAGAACCTTCTCGCCAACCATAAATGATACATCCCGCGCCTTCTGATCCGCGTAGCTCTTTTGTCTAGACTAAGCTGTGCGAAGCCTCTCCTGAATCAACTTTACCTTATCCAAGGCATCCTGTACTAGATCTGTGCCAAGTATCTTAGCCTCTCCAGGATCAAACCACCGGATAGGAGAACGACAACGTCTACCATATAATGCCTCGTACGGGGACATATCTATGCTGGACTGGTAGCTGTTATTGTGTGCAAACTCCGCTAAGGGAAAGAAATGATCCCACTACCCTCCAAAATAAATCGCACATACTCTAAGCATATCCTCCAAGATCTGCATTGTCTTCTCCGACTGCCCGTCAGTCTGAGGATGAAATGCTGTGCTAAGCTCTACCCAAGTCCCCAACTCACGCTGCACGACTATCCAAAAATGGGAAGTGAACTGAGGGCCTCTGTCTGATATGATGGACACTGGCACACCATGCAATCGGACTATCTCCCGAATATAGATCTAAGCATACCTCTCCGTTGTATAAGTAGTCGCCACTGGAATGAAATGGGCCGACTTGGTCAATCTATCCACAATGAACCACACTTAATCAACCTTCCACAAGGTCTGCGGTAGCCCAACTATGAAGTCCATGGTGATGCGTTTCCACTTCCACTCTAGTATGGGTAGCTACTGGAGTAGGCCACCTGGACTTTGATGTTCATACTTGACCTGCTAGCAATTCAAACACTTAGTCACATACTTCACTACGTCTTTCTTCATCCCCTACCACTAGTAATGCTGCCTCAAATCATGATACATCTTCGTGACTCCCGGGTGAATAGAATACCGCGAACTGTGTGCCTCCTCTAGGATCCTCTACCTCAGACCATCTACATTAGGAACACATAGACGACCCCGGAGTCGCAGAACACCATCCTCACCCTTAGAAACCTCTTTGGCACCTCCCTGAAGTACCGTCTCTCTGAGAACCGCCAAATGTGGATCATCATACCGTCGGGCCTTAATCTCCCCCAATAACGAGGACTGAGCAACCACACATGCTAGAACTCGACTGGACTCTAAAATGTCCAACCTCACAAGCCTGTTAGCTAAGGACTGGATATCCAGAGCTAGGGGCCTCTCCTCTACTGGAATGAATGCCAAGCTACCCATGCTCTCCGCCTTTCTGCTCAAGGCATCCACGACCACATTCACCTTGCCCGGATGATAAAGAATGGTAATGTCATAATCCTTCAGCAACTCCAGCCACCTGCGCTGTCTCAAATTGAGATCCCTCTGCTTGAACAAATGATGTAAGATACGGTGATCGGTGTAAACCTCACAAGGCACCCCATACAAATAGTGCCTCCATATCTTAAGAGCATAAACAATCGCTGCCAACTCCAGATCGTGCACAGGGTAATTTTTCTCATGAATCTTTAGATGACAATAGGCATATGCAATAACTCTCCCCTCCTGCATCAGCACGCATCCCGGACGAACGCGTGAGGCATCGCAATACACAGTATACATCCCCGTACCGGAAGGCAATACAAGAACTAGTGCCGTAGTCAATGCTGCCTTGAGCTTCTGAAAGCTCTCATCGCAATCATCGGACCAAATGAATGGGGAACCCTTCTGGGTCAGCCTAGTCAAGGGCGATGTAATAGATGAAATACCCTGCACAAATCATCGGTAATAACCTGCTAATCCTAAGAAACTCCTGATCTCGGTCACTGAAGTGGGACGTGGCCAACTCTGAACTGCTTCAATCTTCTTGGGATCTACCTTAATACCCTTTCCGGACACAATATGCCCCAAAAATGCCACTGACTCAAGCCAAAACTCACACTTGGAGAACTTAGCATACAGCTTCTGCTCTCGCAAGGTCTGAAGCACTACTCTCAAATGATACTCGTGCTCCCCAGGCTGCGTGAGTATATCAAGATGCCGTCAATGAAGACGATGACAAAGGAATCAATATAAGGCCTGAATACCCTATTCATCGGATCCATAAATGCTGCTAGTGCATTGGTCAAGCCAAACGAAATCACTAGGAACTCATAATGGCTATATCTAGTCCGGAATGCAGTCTTCGGAACATCTGAGTCCCGAATCTTCAGTTGATGATACCCTGACCTCAGGTCAATCTTAGAGAACACCCTAGCACCATGCAGCTGGTCAAACAAATCATCAATACAAGGCAACGAGTACTTGTTCTTGATGGTGAGTTTGTTCAACTGGCGGTAATCAAAGTACACCCGCATCGTCCCATCCTTCTTTTTCACAAACAGCACTGGTGCGCCCCAAGGAGACATATTGGGCTTGATAAACCCCTTTTCTAACAACTCTTCTAGCTGCTCCTTCAACTCTTTAAGAGCCATACGGTACAATGGAATAGATATAGGCTGAGTGGCTGGGGCCAATAAATGCAGAAATCAGTATCACGATCCGGAGGCATTCCAGGAAGATCAGAAGGAAATACATCGGCAAACTCTCGGACTACTGGCACTAAAACAATCGCTGGAGACTCTGCGGTGGTGTCTCGAACATAAGCTAAGTAAGCCAAACACCGCTTTTCAACCATGTGCTGAGCCTTCAGGAAAGAGGTAACCCTGCTAGGCATATCAACTGTGAACCCCTTCCACTCCAATCTCGACAACCCTAGCATGGCTAGTAAGACAGTCTTGGCATGGCAGTCAAGGAAGGTGTGATGTGGGAATAGAAAATCCATGCCTAAGATGACCTCAAAATCGATCATGTCCAGCAACATAAGATCTGCTCTAGTCTCGAAACCATAGAAAGTGACCACACAGGACTGGTAAACCTGATCCACAATCACAAAATCGCCCACATGAATGGACAAATGAACATGAACACCCAAAGGCTGAGGAGAAACAACCAGAAAGCGAGCGAACAGAGACGATACATATGAATAAGTAGACCCTGGATAAAATAATACCGAAGCATCCCTGCCACCAACAGAAATAATACCTGTGATGACGGCATCTGAGGCCAATGCATCTGGCCTGGCTGGAAGAGTATAGAACCTGGCTGGGGCACCTACTGGCTAGCCCCCACCTGACTGGGTAGTAGCTGGCTGACCTCTCCCTACCCGGCCTCCACCTCTAGGAAGGCCTCTATCGGTCTGCCCTCCACCTCTAGGTGGCTGGGCAGCTGGTGCCGGAGTTTGGGGCTGCTGACCCTGCTGCACTGCCTTACCTCGAAGCCCGGGGCAAGTCCCCCTCAAATGACCCGGATCTCCACACTCATAGCACGCTCTAGGAACCATCGCCTGCTGCCCTGGAGTCTAAGTATGCTGACATGAATACCCACTGGAAGAACCCTAGATAACTGGAGGATGACATGAACTCTCCGGCATGGTACTGAAATAAGAATCAGGGGGACTATGGGGACCTGAATACCCGCTGGAAGAACCCTAAATAGCTGGTGGGCGGTAGGAACTCTCGGGCATAACACTGAAATAGGGGCGTGCTGGAGGCCCCCGGGCAGGTGGTGGTGCAAAAACCGGTGGCCTACTAGACTGGCCCCTCCCAAACTGACCTTTGCCCCTAGTTGGGGCACCCCTGAACTCACCAGAGAACCTAGCTCTCTTATCCTGCTGTATCTGCTCTCTACCCCTCTGGCGATATCCCTCAATCCGACGAGCAATCTCAACCACTAGCTGATACCCTGTGCCCATCTCAACTTCTCGGGCCATACTTAATCGAATCTCGGGCTGCAACCCTGCGACAAACATCCTCACCCTCTCCGCATATGTAGGAATTATCATGAGTGCATGGAGGGACAACTCAGAAAACCTTGCCTCATAGTCAGTCACAGACATCTGACCCTGCTCGAGCTGCTCAAACTGGTACCGCAGCGCCTCCCTCTCAGAGGGCGGAATGTATCTGTCCAAGAATAATTGCACGAACTCACCCCAAGTGATGGGAGGAGAATCCACTGGCCTGCCAAGAATATAGGAATGCCACCATCTACGGGCCCTGTCCTCCAGCTAAAAACTAGTAAAGTCAACCCCATGCGACTCCAATATCCTCATGTTGTGCAGTCTGTCCCTGCACCGGTCAATGAAGTCCTGGGCATCCTCATGATGTTCAACCCCGAAGACTAGAGGATGATGTCTGGCACATCTGTCTAATAGCTTCTGTGGGTCACCATCCACAGCTGGCCTGGGCTGGGGTGCCACTACAGCAACTGGCTGAACCCCATCTGCGGGTAGTGCACCCGGAGTCTTATATATTTCAGCTGCATGGCCTGGAGCCTGAGCAGTAGGGGTCTGGGCTCCCCCTCCTACCCGAGAAGTAGCTGGGTCTGATGGAAATAAACTAGCCTGAGTCATAGTGTCCATGAACCGTAGCATGCGGCCCATGACCTCCTGAAATCCAGGTACTGTCATGAAGTCCACCGGGGTAGGATCAGCTGCAGTTGCCTCGCCCTGTTCCTCAACAATAAGATCCTACACAGGATCTGCTGGTGGTACAGCTAGAACGGCTTTGGGATGCCCTCGTCCCCTACCACGGGTCGGTGCCCTCCCCCGACCTTTACCTTGGCCTCTAGCAACAGGGAGAACAGCTCCTCCAGGGTCCGAAATGTCAGCGGTACGAGTCCTCACCATCTGTGAGAGAATAGAAGAGGGGAAATTTAGTACTCATAGCACTGCACGATAGGAAATGAATAAAGAGTAGTCTTTCCAAATACCCTATAGCCTCTCGAAGATAAATACAGATGTCTCTGTACCGATCAACAAGACTCTACCAGGTTTGCCCATAACTCGTGAGACCTACGTGAACCTAGAGCTCTGATACCATGTTGTCACGACCCATTTTCATAATAGGTCATGAGGGTTCCTGACATCCATGTCAGGCAAGCCATTGCGGAAATATTTCTAAAATACTTATATTACTTCTAATTAGAGATAAACGAAATAAGCACTCAACTTGAAATTAAAACCAGAAGAGATAAATACTACGATAAAATAATTACACAACTCCTAAAATAATCGTCTATTAAAGTGTATGCCAGAACCTAGTGTCACAAGCTACGGGCAACTAGTAGAATATACAAACAAAAGAATATCATACTATCGTACTGTCCGGATCCAAATAGACTGAAATAGAATTACAAAGAAAGACTTTTTCGGCTGCGGATCGACATGGAAGGAAAGCAGCTCACCGTAGAATTCCCGCGCCCGCTCACGGATGTGCACCATAGTAACAACCAGATCCACCCGCCTCACACCCTGTACATTTAAGTACATAAGCGTAGCATGAGTACATAAACAATATGTACCCAGTAAGTATCCAGTTTAATCTAGAAGACGTAGAGACGAGAGGTCGACTTGATACTCACTAGGGTCAGATAATATTTTAAGTATGATTTTAACAATAAAAAGTATTCAATACGCAACAGTTTGCAACAGGTATATAATTCATAATCTCACTAGAATTCTAACTAATCAAGTATCACAGTTACATTTATCAATTCATTTCAGCCCATGAAAGGGAATATCAACATTTAACATTCTCAGGCAATGCTATATAAGCATGCGCAAATATGTTGAGGCAATGACCCGAACCAACAAAAATAAATTGTGCACTTGTCGAGGGTCGACGGCGCGCCTATAGATGCATCTATTCATACCGAGGCGATCGGCCCGATCCACAAATAAGGAGAAATATCAAGTATATACACAAAGCACATCAATAGTCATAAATGCCAAGCAAGACTTAGATAATTATACAAGTATGTTCTTATTCCCTTTTCAAGTCTCTAGCATATCCTGGGTGCTCGTATTAACAAGATAATATAGAGAGTTATATATAATGAGCATGTTGTGGGTCCTAAAATACCCGGGCAATTAATATAGTAGTAGGTACGCACAGACTCTCGTCACCTAGCGTGTGCGTAGCCCCCACATTTAGAAACAATTACTCAATTATTAATCCTATGGGGAAAATTCCCTCTTACAAGGTTAGAAAGGAGACTCACCTCGCTCCAAAGCGCGCTCCCAATATCAAGAACAAGCCCAAGCTCTTAATTCGGAGCAGAACGATCACAAGCCAGTTAAAATAGGTAAGAGCTAGTCAATAAAGTCTTTAAAGGTCGAATTATAACTATTTAAATCTTTTCCCAACGTTTTCCACAAGTTTCCTAAATTCCGACCCCAGGCCTACGTGCCCGGATTCTAATATTTATTGAAGGAAATTGTTCTCTACAACCTAAGGATCAATAATATATGATTTCTAGTCCATTTCATAACATATTCCATGCTTAAATCTTAGTTTTATTAAAACCCTATGTCTAGCCCTAACCCTTTGATTCTAACTTACCTTGAAGTGCTATGTAGAAATCCTCTCTTTGGAAGCCCCCAAATTGCCTAAGTGTGGAGTGTGTAATGAAAAATGGTGTTCGAGTTCGAATTAAATGAATGCCACTTCCCAGCGATTTCCGCTTCTGCGGTTAGGGGACCGCATCTGCGGTCCCGTACCTGCGAAGATGGAGCCGCATCTGCGGAACTAGATAGGGGGTTGGACCGCTTCTGCGGTCTAAGGCCCGCATATGCAGAACTGCTTCTGCGGTCTGAGGCTCGCACATGCGGAACCACATTTGCGGTTATTGGGCTGCTTCTGCGGCTTGGGCGTAAAATGGCTGGACCGCATCTGCAGTTTGGGGATCGCATAAGCGAAACTGCTTCTGCGGTTTTCTTTGGGCTTCCCCATTTTCGCTTCTGCGATGGCCTGACCGCATCTGCAGTCTCGCTTCTACGGCTCAAGAACCATTGATGCGGTTATGACAGAAGCAGCAAAGCCTCCAGCTCTTTTTAAGTTTTTTTGCTTCGCTCGAACCTCGCTCGTTTGACTCTCGGTGCTCCCGAACCCTGCCCGAACATACCGACAAGTCTGAAATAATGAGGCGGACCTACTCAAACCCTCAGAACTCCAAAAACAATGCTAAATCTTGGAATCACCCCCTAAAACAAAATGAATCAAACTATTGAATCTTCAAGTTCTTAACTCATCTCTAACGGGTCAAAACGCACTTAAACTCCTCGGATTGGCACCAAATTTTGAGGGCGAGTCTTAAATGAAACTTCAGACCTGTACCAAGCTTCGGAACTAGAATCCGAGCTCGATGCCTAGTTAATCACTGATTTCTTAGTTTCTTTAAATCTTTAAAGCTTCAATTAAACAATTTTAGATAAAAATTCATTACTCGGGCTAGGGACCTCGGAATTCGATTCCGGACATATGCCCAGGTCCCAAATTTTTCCACACACCCTCATAAATTGTCAAATAACAAATACGGGTCCATTTTCCCAAAATGTTGACCGAAGTCAAACTTGATCTTTTAAGAAAATCTTAAAGAAGCAAATGGGCGTATTTTACTCAAAACCCTTCCAATTCGCGAACCAATCACCCCCGCAAGTCGTAAATTAGTTGAAGAAAGTACGGAAGGATTTATTTAGGGGAACGGGGTTTTAAAAGGTAAAACGATCGGTCGAGTCATTACATTAGGATCATTTGGAATAAAAATTCAAAGCATGAAAAATGTGTTGAAAAGAAGCATTTGTTGATCTGTGATGAATTATTTTCAATCTATGAGTAGAGTAATCATGTAACCATTTCTTGAAATGATTAATCAAATGGCTATTTTAGGCGAGTAATTCCAGTAACTTAATGGTTTGCAAAATGTAAAACCCTCCTTTTATTCTTCGTTTACATTCACATCTCAGTTCTATTTCCTTTTTAGCTAATGTTCTTTCTTTGATTGCTCAGTTGTGTTAGTAGTATTATCGTGCTGGCTACATTTTAAATCTTGGTGGCCTTTGTTGTCTTATGGGTTTGATCCGCAATCCACTTGACATTTGATTCAAGCACACATCGTCTGAATTGCGCCGCCTCGAGTCCCCGAATTTGCAATGGTTTATTTTGGTTAATTTCTCATTTGGCATGCATTTAACATTGGGAGGGGTCAGCCTAGTAGGCCCCCAATTTTAGCACTACCACATGCTCGGGGTGCTCTAGCGCACTCCTATTTCAGCGTCATGCTAGAGGGTTCTTATCGCCCGCCTGCTATTCAGGGCCCATCTAGTGGGTATTCAGGTCCTCCAGATTCTTCTAGTTCTTATTTCAGTGCTATGATGGAGAGGGAAGTGTTGCGGTATTAGTTTAAGCATCTACAGCAGGGTCAGATGTCAGTGACCGATTATGAGGTGAGGTTCTCTAGGTTATCTCGCCATGCACTCATAATACTTTCCACGGAGGCAAGGAGAGTACAAAGGTTTGTTGTGGGGTTACACCCCACTGTCCCATCTGGTATGGCCCGAGAGGTAGAGATGGGCATAGGGTATCAGCTAGTGATTGATATTGCTCGCAGGATCGAGGGTTATCGTCAGAGGGGTAGAGAGCGGATGCAGCAGGATAAGAGGGCTAGGTTCTCCGGAGACTTCAGAGGTGCCCCAGCTAGGGGTATAAGTCAGTTTAGGAGGGGTCAGCCCAGTAGGCCCCCAATTTCAGCACCACCACCTGCTCAGGGTGCTCTAGGGCACTCCTATTTCAGCGCCATAACAGACGGTTCTTATTGCCCACCTGCTATTCAAGGTTCCTCTAGTGGGTATTCATGTCCTCCGAATTCTTCTAGCTCTTATTTCAGTGCTATGCTGGAGAGGGAAGTGCTGCGGTATTAGTTTGAGCATCTAGAGCAGGGTCAAATATCAGTGACCGATTATGAGGCGAGGTTCTCTGAGTTATCTCGCCATGCACTTATGATACTTTTCACGGAGGCAGAGAGAGTGTGGAGGTTTGTTGTGGGGTTACACCCCACTATCCGATTTGGTATGGCCCGAGTGGTAGAGATGGGCATAGGGTATCAGCTAGTGATTGAGATTGCTCAAAGGATCGAGGGTAATCATCTGAGGGGTACAGAGCAGATGCAGTAGGATAAGAGGGATATGTTCTCCGGAGACTTCAGAGGCACCCCAGCTAGGGGTAGAGGTCAGTTTGGGAGGGGTCAGCCCAGCAGGACCCCAATTTTAGCACCACCACCTGCTCGGGGTGATCCAGCATGCTCCTATTTCAGTGTCATGCCAGAGGGTTCTTATCGCCCGCGTGCTATTCAGGGTTCCTCTAGTGGGTATTCAGGTCCTCTGGATTCTTCTAGTTCTTATTTTAGTGCTATGCTGGCGAGTTCATACTGCCCACTGGCTATTCAGGCTGTTTCAAGTGGATCTTCGGGTTTTCAGAGTCATCCCTCTAGACAGCAGCTCACCGTACCGCGGAGTTGTTTTGAGTGCGGAGACCCTGGTCACATGAGGACATATTTCCCCAGACTTCGGGGCAAGGCGGTGCAGCAGGGACAGTAAACCATGATTCCAGCACCAGCTGCCCAGCCACCTAGAGGTGGAAGGCAGGCTGGTAGAGGCCATCCCAGAGGTGGAGGTCAGGCACGGAGAGGTCAGCAAGCTACTTCTCAGTCAGGAAGAGGCTAGTCAGCCAATGCTCCAGCTAGATTATATGCGCTTCTGGCCATGCCAGATGCATTGGCCTCAAATGCCGTCATCACATGTATTATTTCTGTTGGTGATAGGGATGCTTCGGTATTATTTCATCCAGGGTCTACTTATTCATATGTATCATCTCTGTTTGCTCGTTTCCTGGTTATTTTTCCTGAGCCTTTGGGTGTTCCTGTTCATGTGTCCACTCCTGTGGGTGATTCTGTAATTGTGGATAAGATCTACCGGTCCTGTGTGGTCTCTTTCTATGGTTTCGATACTAGAGCAAATCTTCTGTTACTTGATATGATCGATTTTGAGGTCATCCTGGGCATGGATTGGTTATCTCCATATCATGCCGTCCTAAATTTCCATGCCGAGACTATTTCACTAGCAATGCCAGGGTCGCCGAGATTGGAGTGGAAGGGTTCCACAATTGATACGTATTTCTTTCCTGAAGGCTCAGCACATGGTCGGGAAAGGGTGTTTGGCTTATTTAGCTTATGTTCGAGACACCACTGCAGAGTCTCCAATGATTGATTCAGTGCAAGTAGACTGAGAGTTCGGTGATGTTTTTCCTTCCGATCTTTCTGGCATACCTCCGGGTCAGGATATTGATTTTTACATTGATTTGGCTCCAGGCACTCAACCTATATCTATTCCATCGTACCGTATGGATCCTAAGGAGTTGAAGGAGCAGTTGGATGAGTTGTTAGCAAAGGGGTTTGTTAGGCCTAGTGTTTTGCCTTGGGGTGCACCAGTGTTATTTGTGAAGAAGAAGGATGGGACTATGCAGATGTGCATTGATTACCGCCAGTTGAATATAGTCACCATCAAGAACAAGTTTCTGTTGCCTCATATTGATGATTTGTTCGACCAGTTGCAAGGTGCTAGGGTGTCCTCTATGATCGACTTGAGGTCAGGGTATCATCACCTGAAGATTCGGGACTCAGATGTTTCGAAGACTGCATTCAGGACTAGATATGGCCATTATGAGTTTCTGCTGATGTCTTTTAGTTTGACTAATGCCCCAGCGGCATTTATGGATTTGATGAACAGGGTATTCATGCCTTATATTGATTCCTTCGTTATCGTCTTCATTGACGACATCTTGATATACTCACGTAGCTTGGGGGAGCATGAGCAATATATGAGAGTAGTGCTTCAGACCTTGTGAGAGCAGAAGCTATATGCTAAGTTCTCCACGTGTGAGTTTTGGCTAGAGTCAGTGGCATTCTTGGGGCATGTTGTGTCAGGAGAGGGTATTAAGGTGGATCCCAAGAAGATTAAGGTAGTTCATAGTTGGCCACGTCCTACTTTAGTGATCGAGATCAGGAGCTTCCTGGGGTTAGCATATTATTACCAGTGATTTGTGCAGGGTTTTTCATCTATTGCATCATCTTTGACCAGATTGACCCAGAAGGGTGCTTCATTCTATTGGTCCGATGATTGTGAGGAGAGCTTCCCGAAGCTCAAGACAGCTTTGAATATGGCACCAGTTCTCGTATTACCTTCTGGTTCAGGGATGTATACGGTATATTGCGACGCTTCACGCGTGGGCTTGGGATATGTATTGATGCATGAGGGGCGAGTTATTGCATATTCTTCACGTTAGTTGAAGGTTCACGAGAACAATTACCCTGTGCATGATCTAGAGTTGACAGTGATCGTTCATGCTCTTAAGATATGGAGGCATTATTTGTATGGGGTGTCATGTGAGGTTTATACCGATCATTGCATTTTGCAATATTTGTTCAAGTAGAGGGATCTTAACTTGAGGCAGCGCAGGTGGCTTGAGTTACTAAAAAATTATGACATTAACATTATTTATCATCTGGGCAAGGCAAATATGGTCGTGGAGGCCTTGAGCAGAAAGGCGAAGAGTGTGGGTAGTTTAGCATTCATTCCAGCAGAGGAGAGACCATTAGCTTTGCACATCCAGACCTTGGCTAACAGACTTGTGAGGTTTGACATTCCAGAGCCCATCCAAGTTCTAGCATGTGTGGTTGATCAGTCTTCATTATTGGGGCAGATCAAGGCCCGACAGTTCGATGATCCACATTTGGCGGTTCTCAGAGAGACGGTACCTCAGGGAGGTGCCAAAGAGGTTTCTATTGGTGAGGATGGTGTGTTACGGCTTCAGAGCCGTCTATGTGTTCCTAATGTTGATGGTTTAAGGGAGAGGATTCTAGAAGAGGCCCACGATTCAAGGTATTCCATTCATCCGGGTGCCACGAAGTTGTATCGTGACTTAAGGCAACATTATTGGTGGCAGAGGATGAAGAAGGACATTGTGGAGTATGTAGGTAGATATTTGAATTGCCAGCAGGTAAAGTATGAGCACCAGAGGCCAGGTGGCCTACTTCAGAAGATGCCTTTTCCGAAGTGCAAGTGAGAGCGCATCACCATGGATTTTGTAGTTGGGTTGTCGCGGACTTTGCGGAAGGTTGATTCAGTATGGGTCATTGTGGATAGGTTGACCAAGTCGGCTCACTTAATTCCAGTGGTGACTACTTATACAGCAGAGAGGTATGCTCAGATTTATATTCGGGAGATAGTCCGATTACACGGCGTGTCAGTTTCCATCATATCAGACAGAGGCCCTCAGTTCACTTCCCATTTCTAGAGAGCTGTTCAGAGTGAGTTGGGGACCCATGTAGAGCTTAGCATAGCATTCCATCCTCAGACCAACGGGTAGTCGGAGTGGACAGTTCAGATTTTATAGGATATGCTTAGAGCGTATGTGATCAACTTTGGAGGGCAGCGGGATCTGTTCTTGCCTTTAGTAGAGTTTGCATACAACAATAGCTATCGGTCCAACATAGAGATGGCTCCGTACGAGGCTTTATACTGTCGTCATTTTCGTTCTCCTATTAGGTGGTTTGAGCCCGGTGAGGCTAAGTTACTTGGTACAGATTTGGTACAGGATGCCTTGGATAAGGTGAAGTTGATTCAGGAAAGGCTTTGCATGGCACAGTCTAGACAGAAGAGCTACGCGGATCAGAAGGCGTGTGATGTATCATTTATGGTTGGCGAGAAGGTTATCTTGAAAGTCTCGCCCATGAAGGGCATTATGAGGTTCGGGAAGATGGTAAAGTTGAGCCCAAGGTTTATTGGCCCCTTTGAGGTGTTGAGACGAGTTGGGGAGGTTGCCTATGAGCTTGATTTACCCCTTAGTTTATCGGGAGTTCATCCAATTTTTCACGTTTCGATGTTACGGAAGTATCATGCTGACCTATCCCATGTGTTGGACTTTAGAACTATTCAGTTAGATGAGAGTTTGGGCTCTGAGGAGGAGCCAGTTTCCAGTATTGATAGGCAAGATCGCTAGTTGAGGTCCAAGAAGATTTCTGCGGTGAGAGTCCAGTGGGGGGCCAACCGGTTGAGAAGGCGACCTGGGAGTCCAAGGAGGGCATGCGGAGTAGATATCGCCACTTATTCAGCAGTCCAGGTACTTTTCTATGTCCGTTCGAGGACGAACGTTTGTTTAAGAGGTGGAGAATGTAACGATCTGACTGGTCGTTTTTGCCTTTTAGAACCCCGTTCCATTAAATAAAACTGCCCACGCTTGTCTTAGCTAATTTATGACTTGCGGGGATGGTTGGTTCGGGAGTTGGAACAGTTTTGTGTAAAATATGTCCCTTTGTTTCTTTAAGATTCTCTTAAAAGACCAAGTTTGACTTCGGTCAACATTTTGGAAAAACAGACCCGGATTTGTGATTTGACGGTCCCGGAGGGTCCGTGGAAAAATATGGGACCTGGGCGTATGTCCGGAATCGAATTCTGAGGTCCCCAGCCTGAGTAATGAATTTTTATTAGAAATTATTAAATTGAAGTTTTAAAGAATTGAAGAAACTTATAAATCATTGATTTCCTAGTTATCGGACTCGTATTTTGGTTCCGAAGCTTGGTACAGGTCCGTAATATCATTTAAGACTTGCCCGTAAAATTTGGTGTCAATCCGAGTAGCTGAAGGGCATTTTGAACCGTTAGAGGAGAATTAAGAACTTGAAGTTCATTAGTTTGATTCATTTAGTTTTAGGGGGTGATTCCTAGATTTAGCGTTGTTTAGGATGTTTCGAGGGTTCGAGTAGGCCCGTCTCGTGATTTTAGACTTGTTGGTATGTTCGGGTGGGGCTCGGGAGCCCCGAGCATCAAACGGACGAGGCTCGAGTAAAGTTGAAATTTTGAGAAAGAGCTGAGTTTGCTGCTTCTGTCATAACTGCATCTGCGATTCTAGGACCGTAGATGCGGGACTGCAGGTGCAGTCCAGTCTTCGCAGAAGCGGCCCAGGGCCAGCCAATGAGAAACCGCAGAAGCGGCCTCCAAGCCGCGTGTGCGGGCCTCATACCGCAAAAGCTGTCACTGCCCTTTTGGCCCAGTTCCGCAGATGCGGCTCTCCTTTTGCAGGTGCGGGACCGCAGATGCGGTCCCCTAACTGAAGATGCGGAAATCGCTGGGCAGTGAGCTTCATTTAATTCGAGCTCAAAGACCATTTATTTCATTTTTACTCTACGCTTGGGCAATTTGGGAGCTTTCAAAGAAGGGATTTCAACATAGCATTGTGAGGTAAGTTATTTCCATTTATCATTAGTTTAAATACATGTATATTAGGTATATTAAACACAAAAAACTAGGTAAAATCAAAGGGTTAGAGCTAGACCTAGGGTTTTAATAAAACTAAGATTTAACCTCGAAATTTGCTATGAAATGAACTAGAAATCATATCTTATTGATCCTTAGGTTGTATAGAACAACTTTCTTCGAAAAATCTCAGAATCCAGGCATGTGGGCCCGGGGTCGGAATTTAGGAAACTTGTGAAAAAGGTTGGGAAATTGCTTAAATAGTTAGAATTCAACCTTGTAAGCCTATATTGATTAGTTCTTACTTCCTTTAACTAGTTTGTGATCGTTTGGCTCCGAATTGAGGGCTTGGGCTTATTCTTGATATTTTGAAGTGCGCTTTAGAGCGAGGTGAGTCTCCTTTCTAACCTTGTAAGAGGGAATTGTCCACATGGAAATAATAAATGAGAATTTGCTACTAAATGCGGGGCTACATATGTACTAGGTGACGAGAGTCTATGCGTAGCTACTATGATATTAATTGCTTGGGTAGTTTAGGACCCACATCATGCCTAATTTGGAGTTATCTCTTATTTGAATTGCCAATATGATCATTTTTTTATATGCTAGAGACTTGAGAAAAATAAAAAGTGAACATATGAACTTGTTGAGCCTTTGTAAGAGTTTCCTTGTATATAAATGAGCCTTTGTGTGGATTCTAGATATTTTCTTGATATGTATGGATCGTGCCGAACGCCTCGGTGTAAATTGTTGCATCTATAGTTCGTGTCGTTCGACCATCGGCAGTGCACATTTTATTTTTTGTTGGAGCGGGTCGTCGACCTTGGCATGATTGCGCATGATATATATGCTAAAGCTTAGACATGACATGCTTACTTGCTACGTATTTAAAAATGTAAATGGCAACTGAAATATGGTCAAGAACATGATTATTGCTTTTCATTATAACCTGTTAATTATTGGAGACTTTCATGCTTAGCATAGCACATTATTATTACATTATTTTGACCCTAGTAAGTATCAAGTCGACCTCTCGTCTCTACTTATTCGAGATTAGACGGGATACTTACTGGGTACATATTGTTTATGTACTCACACTACACTTCTGTACTTAATTGTACAGGATCTGAGGCGGATACATCTGGTTACCGGTCTGGTGTGCGCCCTTGAGTTTGTGGCAAAGACTTCCACGGTGAGCTGCTTCCTTCCTATGCCGCTCAGCAGCCGGTTGGAGTCTTCCTTTACTTTTGTTGCCTTTCTTTATCTCAGACAGTAGGATAGAGATATTCTTTTGTATATTTTACTAGATGCCCGTACTTGTGACACCAGGTCTTGGCACACACACATTAGTAGACTTACGTTTTGGGTTGTATTATTATGTTTCTTGCATTATCTATCACTTTTGGTTTTGAATCCAAATTGGAATAGTTATTTCACTTAAATTCTGATAAAATTAGCATATGAAGTTGAAGACTCTTGTAACTAAGGAGGAGAAGGAAAAAAAATACTACCTTGAAGCAACAATTAAAAGAGTTCTTTCAAATTTTCTTCTTGTTGCTTGTTTAAGATTATTATTATTGAGTTTTGTATGATCATGAGTGGCTAAAACATCCATTATTTTGGGGTTGTGATTTAGCCATGAATATTGTGGTTTGAAATTAACTTGATCTTGATTATAATTCATTCATATATGGTTGTTTCTTCAATTCTATATTTAATTGCTTAATTGTTTGGCCAACAGTTAAGTTTTATTTACTATCTATGCTATGCTTGGAAAAGCCATGTTTAGATTAGAGAAGAATTAAAGAGAGCATGATCTTAACCCTTAAGGGGAGAAAATTTATGGTTAGGATAGGAATATACCTAATCACCTTGCTTAATTTAATGTCGTGATTTAAATGCATTCTTAATAGATTGATTTCATAGGAATATATATGTTAATCTATTGAGCATAGGTGAGTAGTACTTCGGGAGAAGGCTATGAGAGCATTTATCGACTAATTAACAACCATGAGTGAATTATATGAAAAGGATAGTTAATTAAAACACAATACAGTTGGTGAATAAATCACAACCCTGGAATATTTGTCTCTATTAATTACACAACAATCAACTCGATACTTGATAAGTTAGTTGTTACTTAAAAATTATAATTAGCATAACTAAACATGTTGAATTCGAACTTGGTTTGACGGAATAACAATATTGGTGTGTTAGTGAGTAGTTAATATAGGTTTCTGTGGGTTCGACACCCGACTTATCATTTTATTACTTGTACGATCACGTGTACTTGCGTGTGCGTTTGGGACCAACAAGTTTTTGTGGTATCACAAGTGTTTTTGGTATCTCTATTAACTAGCAAATAGTTAATATTAAGTTCCCCGGCAACGGCGCCAGAAGTTAGAAATTTTTCCGCATTGGCTTGCATGAAAACGGTGTCGGGCGCCTTCATGGCCTATTATGGAAATAGGTCGTGACAGTAGGTCAGGGTTGTGGGGTAATAGATCTCTGTCAATGAAACTCTGCTCCGGTATCAACTTTCTCACCGGCCACAACTCCCTAAACTCGTGGTACGCCATCTGGCTCACAAACCTATCATCCCAAATATCAGACTTTCTAGTTCGGGCAATGCCTCCTACTTGAGGCTCACCACCTTCAGCTACCTCCTCATATCCCATTACCTCCTCCTCACCTCCATCAGTACCTTCCCTGGATAATGAAGCTGTGGGGGAGGTAGAGTATTCCCCAATACCGGCTGCTGAGCCCTTAGACACCTCAGAAATGACACTAGTTAGTCTTTGGGGCGTGGGTGATGGTGGAGGAGTAGAGTTTGTCAATCTGAATCTCCCGGGCAGTTAGGGATCTGTGTAGGAATAGAGTCTGAGGAAACCTCCTGAGAAGGCTCGTACTCACTCCCCGACCGCTCATCTGCCCTGTCATCACCTTTTATCAACTTTCTTATTCATTTTATGTAGTCTCGAACTTGGGGAGTAATGATATGCCGGAGAATTTCGGCACATGTCAATACTAATTGCTTAGATTCTAGCTTGTTTTAATGCAATTATAACTGACACTAATGTAGATTTGTTGTTCTTACAGCACAAGAGGAAGGGAAGACCAAGGATATGAAAATGGAAGCAAAAAGAGATGAAAAGAGCATAATATTGCACAAGTGCAAATCTGCGGCCCATTTTGCGGTCGCAGATCACACATGCGGACAGCAGAATTGTACTCAAAATGCAAAACATTACAGAGTCTGGAGCTAAAAACCATGTCAAGAATGCGGCGCAATCTGCGATCGCAGAATCAACATGCGGACCGCAGATGTGCCGCAGAATGAACAAGAAGAAAACTCAGGGTCAAAGATGCGATGCAATCTGCGGTCGCATAACTCAAATGCGGACCGCGGAATGGAAATGCGATGAAGGCCTGACAACTAGGGTTTTGGATCTGTGGAGAGGCTGTTCAAAATGCGGACCGCAGACCTGTTATGCGACAAGTCTGCGGTCGCAGACGTGACCTGAAAGGGCAAACTTGTCCATTTTTTGTCCCGAAATTTGTCCCTCCAAAAATAGTTTTAAGAGACCTTTGAGGGCTCATCGAGTCTGACTTTTAAGCTACATTCTATCACATTAATATTCTCTCTTTTTGGAAGCTTTTGGGTGAAGATTCCCTCCATTGTCAGCATTTATGACATTTATGATTAGTTGGTTTTTGTGCTTTAGCATGTGTAGCTAGTTTTAAACACTAAGGTTGTGGACCCTAAATGGGTTTTATGTTAATGGGTGTTTAACATTGAATATATATATAATGGTTGGTTGATATTTATTTACTTCTCATTCTTCATTTATTGTTGGTGGTTGCAAACATTAACAAAAGCCATTAAATTCTTGCTTTGCTTGGGAAAGTGGGCTAGGATTTGGTAGAAGTAAATATCAATGACTCAAGGCTTTAAACCTTGTTTGATAGAATCTCTTAGGAATAAGTGGGTTTTAATTGTCATTTATTGATGGTTCTTAAGTGCAACTCTTTTATATTTGGGAAAATCATAAAGAGGAAATACTACTCATTCATTGGGAAATAGTGGGTAGTATCTTAGACATCAATTGCATATCTAAAGAACCTTCCATTAGAAATATATCATATTAACAC
>MU779179.1:117100-137853 GCA_026770625.1 Nicotiana glauca | reverse complement strand
CTTTGCTTGGTGTTGATAGGAAACATGTCGGATTATGAAGAAGATGCGGAGGGTGAAATGGGAGAAAATCCCTTTGCAGACATCGAAGAATACATTGATGATACCAATGCTATTGTGCCTCCGGCTGTTGGAGCGACTACATTTAAGGTGGAACATGGGTTAATTCTGATGCTTAAGGCAGAAGGGTTCTTCAGAAACTCCACTGATGATGATCCAACGCAACACCTTAGGAATTTCTTGGGTGTGGGCGCCATGCACAAGCAAAACAATGTATCCGACTATGCCCTAAGGCTAAGATGCTTCAAGTATTCTTTAGCTGGGGATGCAAGCAGATGGCTCCAGAATCTACCTCCCAACTCCATTCATACATGGCCCGAGCTTGTTCGGGCGTTTTTGTCCAAGTGGTTCCCGCAAAGTAAAAAGTTTGAATTGCGGGACAAGATATTTTTCTTCAAGCAAATACAGGGGGAGCAGTTGCATGAGGCATGGGATCGCTTCAAATTATACTTGGTGAGGTCTCCAAACCATGGTTTCCCGGATTCCATGTTTTCGGAAAAATTCTACATGGGTTTGGACCCTATGAACCAATCCATAGCCAAGAATGCAGCTGATGGATCTTTCATGGACAAATCATTTACTCGAGTGACGCAAATCTTGGACAAAATGGCAAAGCACAACCAAGCATGGCACTCCGAAGATGACACCAGAGGAATTTCATATGGCTCTCCTTCTTTGAGCAATTTTATCAAGGAAAATCTGGAGAGGGATCAAGTGATTGTCGGACTTGCTACAAATGTAAGTGTGCTTACCAAGATGTTGACAGATAATCAGACAAAGAAATTTAATGCAGTGGAGGATCTTCCTCCCAACTTTGAGGAAAATTTTGAGGAAGCAAACTACATCAACAACCCTCATGGAGGGTATCAAAGGCAACCATACCATGGTCCTGGGCAACAAAATCAATGGAGGCCAAACTCGCAAGGGCAAGGCAACCAACAATGGAGAAATTACCAAGGTAATTCTCAACAAGGAAATTGGAACAACAACAACAACTTTGCAAATCGGAGCTCCAGCCCATATGTTCCCCCGAAAGGTCATTATGCAAATCAAGGGTCGTCAAGTGATTCGAAGCTAGAAAGCATGCTTGAGAGAGTTTTGCAAAATCAAGAAAAGTCGGACGCATCCATGAGAAACATGACCGAGGTGGTTGCATCTCATACCGCATCTATCCAAAAATTAGAGATGCAAATGTGAGACCTTTCACGAGAGCAAAACCCAAAGCAAAAAGGGCAACTTCCTAGTGATACCCTTGCGAACCCGAAGAGTGGCGGAGGTAGCTCAACCTCTCACATCATAGCGATAACTACTAGAAGTGGGAAGGTTCTACAAGGTGACATTGAGCAAGAGGTTGTGGGGGAAGAAGCCGAACAAGAAGTTGAAGCCGAAGAGCAAAGGGTTGTAGAAGTTGAGAGGGTGCCGAAAAAAGAAAAAGTTCAAGAAGTGGTGAAGGAAGAGGAAAAAAGAGAAGGAGACATCAAAAGTTCCAACTCCTATTCCTAGACCTCCTCCACCGTTTCATCAAATACTTGTAAGAAGGATTGAAGATAGCAAGCTTGAAAAGTTTTATGATATCCTTAAGCAATTGTCGGTGAACATTCCATTCTAGGAGGCTTTCCAAGAAATGCCGAGGTTTGCCAAATATTTGAAGGAGTTGATCACCAAGAAGAGGACCACAAAGAATGAGGTGGTGAACATGACTCACCGGGTTAGCTCTATCATTGCCAAGAGCCCTATCCAAAAGAAAGAGGACCCGTGAGAATTTACCATTCCATGCACTATCGGAGAGCGAGACTTTGCTAGAGCCCTTTCTGACAATGGGGCTAGTATCAACTTGATGCCACTTGCCATCTACAAGCAAGCGGGATTAGGGATGCCAAGGCCAACAAGCATGAGGTTACAAATGGCCGATCGATCCATTAAGTGACCGGTAGGAATTGTTGATGATGTGATTGTGAAAGTCGGTGAATTCCATTTGCCCGCCGACTTTGTGATTCTAGATTGTGTCGTTGATAAAGATATCCCCATCATCTTGGGGAGACCATTCTTGGCAACCGGAAGAGCACTTATGGATTCAGAACGAAATGATCTGGGTGAATGACGAAGACGTCACCTTCCAAGCTAGCAAGGGTATGAAGTTGCCCCATGAATATGAGAGCATCTCAGTGATTGAGGTGGTTGATAAGATTGAAGATGTCGTCGAAGTAAAAATGGAAGAACAATGCCTTGGTGAGGCATTGGCGGCAATCCTAGTGAATTTTGATGGTGAGGATATGGAGGGATACATGGAGTCGGTGAAGGCATTAGAGGGTCTTGGATCCTACACTTATGCTCCGGCCAAGCTCTCTCTTGACTTGGAAAATAGAGCCACACCTCCCGCCAAACCATCCATCATTGAACCACCACAATTAGAGCTCAAGCCTCTCCCGGCGCATTTAAGGTATAAATTCTTAGGCACTAATGACACTTTACCCGTAATCGTTTCATCTTCTTTGAATGATTTGCAGGTAGACAGGTTGCTGGAGGTCTTGAGAGACCACAGGTAAGCTATTAGATGGACAATCGCAGACATCCGTGGGATTCCCGCGGGGATTTGTGAACACAAAATCCAACTGGAGAGCGACACAAAGCCAAGCATTGAGCATCAAAGACGGTTGAACCCGTCAATGCAGGAGGTGGTGAAAAAGGAGATTATAAAGTGGTTAGATGTCGGAGTAGTGTACCCCATTACGGATAGTTCATGGGTGAGCCCAGTTTAGTGTGTGCCCAAAAAGGGGGGCATGACCGTGATAGAAAATGAGAAAAATGAGCTCATCCCAACACGAACGGTGACCGGATGGCGATTGTGCATGGACTATCAGAAGCTAAACCGTGCAACATGCAAAGACCATTTCCCTATGCCTTTTATTGATCAAATGCTTGATCGGCTAGCGGGAAGGTCGTTCTATTGCTTTCTCGATGGGTATTCTGGATATAATCAAATCAACATCGCGTTGGAAGATCAAGAAAATACCACATTCACTTGTCCATATGGCACATTTGCTTTTAGCCGAATGCCATTTGGCTTGTGTAATGCACCGGCTACTTTCCAACGATGTATGATGTCCATTTTCTCGGACATGGTTGAAGATTTTCTTGACGTATTCATGGATGACTTCTCGGTAGTTGGGGACTCATTTGAGCATTGTCTTGGCAACCTCAAGCATGTGCTTAAAAGATGCGAAGAGAAAAATCTCGTGCTAAAATGGGAGGAATGTCACTTCATGGTCGACGAAGGCATTGTGCTTGGGCACAAAATTTCAAAGAAGGGTATTGAAGTTGACCAGGCGAAGATTGATATTATCTCTAAGCTTCCTTCACCAACTACCGTGAAGGGTGTTAGAAGTTTTCTAGGGCATGCCGGGTTTTACCGGCGATTCATCAAGGACTTCTCAAAGATCGCCAACCCCTTGTGCAAACTCCTCGAAAAGGATGCTAAATTTGTATTTGATGAAAAGTGTCTTAAGGCTTTTGAGGAGTTGAAACTCAAGCTCACCACTGCACCTATTATTGTCACACCCGATTGGACTCTTCCTCTCGAGCTCATGTGTGACGCCAGTGGTGTGTCTATTGGAGCGATGCTAGGTCAACGCCATAATAAGATTCTTCATCCGGTGTACTATGCGAGCAAAACTCTCAATGGAGCACAGGTAAACTACATAGTGACGGAGCAAGAGCTTCTTGCTATTGTATATGCTTTTGAGAAGTTCCAGGCGTATTTGTTAGGGACCAAGGTGATAGTATATACGGATCATGCGGCTCTTTGTTATCTCATGGCAAAGAAAGATGCAAAGCCTCGGTTGATTCGATGGGTCTTGTTGTTGCAAGAATTTGACTTTGAAGTCAAGGATCGCAAGGGAACGCAAAATCAAGTGGCGGATCATTTGTCAAGGCTTGAGGAAGCAGGGAGACCACAGGGTGATCTTGAAATCAATGATGCTTTTCGGGATGAGCAAATATTGGCATTGTCTAGCACCTTTGCTCCTTGGTATGCCGATATTGCTAACTATTTGGTGAGTGACCTTATCCCTGATGGTTTGGAATCATATCAAAGGAAAAAGTTCTTGAGAGATTGCCGGCAATACTATTGGGAGGAGCCATACTTGTTCCGTGGTTGTGCCGACAATATTATCACAAGATGTGCTCCCGAAGAAGAGATGATGCCAATTCTCAAGGCATTCCATGACTCTCCGGTTGGGGGTCATCATGGAGGAAATCGAACGTCGGCGAAAGTTCTTGAATTAGGATATTATTGGCCTTCCATCTTTCATGATGCCAATCAAATGATCAAGGCTTGTGATCAATATCAACGACAAGGTTCTATTTCCAAGAGGCATGAAATGCCGATGCACTTTGTGATGGAGAAAGAGATCTTTGATGTGTGGGGGATCGACTTCATGGGTCCCTTTGTGAGTTCTTATGGGATGAAATATATCTTGTTGGTTGTGGACTACGTGTCCAAATGGGTTGAAGCTGTGGCCTTACCAAACAATGAGGCGAGGAGTGTGACCACATTTTTGAAGAAGAACATATTCACTCGGTTTGGCACCCCTAGAGCCATTCTTAGTGATGGTGGATCGCACTTCTGCAATAGAGCTTTTGCGGGGTTACTTGAAAAGTATGGTGTCAAGCACAAGGTGGCCACACCTTATCATCCGCAGTCGAGTGGTCAAGTTGAGGTTTCCAACCGGGAGATCAAAAATATTCTAGCAAAAACTGTGAACGCGAATAGGACCGACTGGTCAAGAATGCTAGATGATGCATTGTGGGCATACCGTACTGCCTACAAAACTCCTATTGGTACTTTTCCTTACCGGCTCATCATTGGTAAAGCATGTCATCTACCCGTGGAGTTAGAACACAAAGCCATGTGGGCATTGAAGAAGTTGAATCTGGAATGGGCTGAGGCTGCAAATTTGAGGTTGACACAACTTAATGAACGAGAGGAATTCAGGTTCCATGCTTATGAAAGTGCGGCTGTGTACAAAGAGCGGATGAAGTTTGTCCACGACAAAAAGATCTTGAAGAGAGAGTTCAAGGCGGGTGATTTGGTCTTGCTCTTTAACTCGAGGCTCAAATTGTTTCCGGGCAAGCTTAAATCAAAATGGTCCGGTCCCTTCAAAGTGGTAAATGTCTCCCCGTATGGAGCGGTGGAACTAGAATAAACAGACGGGTCTCGGACATTCAAAGTAAATGGCCAACGCATGGGCATTGATGGTGAAAAGCATTTGGTGGAGCAACTGGCTCTCAAAGATGGTCCTTGCCCGACCACTGAGTGAAATTGAAGGAACATCAATCCCGTCGTGCCGCGACGTTAAATGAACCGCTTCATGGGAGGCAACCCATGGGTGGTAACACCCTTTTTCTCTTTGCATTTTTCATCTTTTTATGTTTACAATATATGTTGGATTGCAGGGAGTTCAAAAGATCTCAACACTTAGTGAAAATGCATGAAAAAGTGAAGGAAAAGCGTAGTGTGAAAAATGCGGCGGAAATGCGGTCGCAGAATTGATCTGCGGTCCGCAGATCCACCACAGACGTAGTCAGAGAAGAGCCAAAATTGGCAGTTTGAAATGCGGCGAAAATGTTCATTATGCAGTCCACATGTTGACTCTGTGACCGCACATTTGACCGCATTTGAGGCCTTCTAAATTCCTTCATATCCCACATCGCAGATCACATATGCGATGCTTTGTCCACCGCAGATCTCACTGCAGATTCACCAGGTACGTCTCCTATAAACTTCATCTCAAAACAAAACAAAACAAAACGAAAAAATAGAAAAAACGGCAAGTCTGATCGAACCCAAGCAAGGAAAATCACCAAACTCACCAACTACTCTCTAATTGACATTTGTGCACTGATCCTGGTATGTGAATCTCTTCCACTCTCTTTTGTGTGCAAAGGTTTGGTCTAAGTTAGTTTGTGTGGTTGATTTTTGGTAAATGTGGTCGATTTTGTGCTAAGTATGATGTGGGGAATGGGATTGAGCAAAAATAGGGTAGCCATTGTAGGATACTAGGGTTTTCTGCTGAGAACGATGAGTTTTGCAGTCCGCATGTCTGATATGCGGACCGCATTATGGTTGCAGACCTAACCCTAGGTCACCTAGAGAAGATGAAGTTCTGCGATCATTCTGCGATCGCAAAATTGCTATGTATATAGCATTGCATGATTTTTTGTTGTGTATATAGCTGGAAACTCATGTACTTATGCGTATCATGTATCTGTGTACATTGGTATAACTTCGGTATATGAGTGATGTTATGATGTTGTTTTTGATTTCTGTTGTTGAATTCGTGTTTTTTAATATCAGTTTGTGAATCAATTCCCCTTGGTTTTTCTTTTTCTGGTTCTTTTCCAAGAGTGTAATAGTAGAATCAGGATCTTAGGTGTAAATCATTGTGACCAGTTTGGTGTAGTTGCCTAGTATCGAGCATGTATGCCTGTACATAGCGCATACCCTCCTATAGTCATTCTTGTCAACTTTTCCCAATGATAGATAGATTGACGTCTGTCTTAAGGGAATTTGTCTCTATGATCAATTCTGTGAATCTGAGGCTCGCTCTGTGACTCTATGGCAACCCATAATTATACTTGTGCTTGTGATGAAAGCTTTGAGTTGCAGAATGGTTACTCGGAAGTGTCAAATAATGTGAATGAAGCAGTTCATGTACAATGTGTGTGTGAGTTCTCTGTTTGTATATAATTCTTGTGTTTACTTCTGTCATCTAGAACTTGCTCGGTTAGTCTTTCAATGCTAATGATAGTATGTTTGGTTGGAGGAATGATCTTAGGCATTCATTGTGATTATGTGCAAAACCTCTATAGCCTTTCAAGCCTACCCGTGCATAAAGGATACCACTAGCACCCAATTTGAGCCTTTTAACCTTTCTTTGGCCAACTCATTACAAACCTTTCCCGTTTTGAAAAGCAATCTCCTCTCTTGAACCCGTCCCTCTTTGAACATTGAGAATGAGGCTAAAAGCCTAAGTTGGGGGTAAGGTCAAAGTGGAAGATTGTTAAGGTTGTATGTGAGTTTAGGGCAACATGCCTCAAAAGAGTTTGTGAAATTGTTCAAGCTCCAAAAAAAAAATGATGATCAAAAGCAAGAGAAGAAAAAGAAAAAGAAAAGAAAATATAATAATGCTTATGTTTACAAAATTGGGAGTCTTGAACAACAATGAAAAGGTATGTAAGGTAGCTCTATACTGGAGGCTAGACGAAAACAAAGATATGGGGGTTTGAAAAGGAGTGCAAAAGAATGGTAAAATGTGATTAGTGTTCAAAGAGGGTGAAGTCACTTGTACCCAAATGTTTATCCAACCCATCCCTGAACCTACATTACAAGCCAAAAAGACCTTATGAGACCTCCAACCGAACATTCTTGAATAAGCGGCGAATTAAAATAAGGGCAAGCCTATGGTATGACATGTTGCAGCACTTGAAGTTCTTTCTTAGAGTGAGTGTGTTTGTAAATGATCTCTCTTTGCCGTCATTGTAAATATTTTGATTCTGGGACTTTCTTTTTGGTAAGGGTATTTGAACTGTGGAATTAAACTGAAGTTGAGCTTTTTGAGTCAAATGAAAGTGCACTCAGCTGAGGGTAGCATCTAGTCACAATGTTGAGGCTCAGAGTTCACATGATTGATTAGTTTTCTCTGTACATACTTCTAATCTAGGAAGGGTGAAGCAATTGTAAATACATGCTTGAAGAACTAGCAATGAACATCATCCTAAGTCACTATTGTTTCGTATTTGTAAATAGAGTTTAGAATAGGCTAAGTATGTTTTACTTGCTTAAGGACAAGCTAGAATTTAAGTTGGGGGTGTTGATGTGCCAGAGAATTTCAGCACATTTCAATACTAATTGCTTAGATTCTAGCTTGTTTTAATGCAATTATAACTGATACTCATGTAGATTTGTTGTTCTTATAGCACAAGAAGAAGGGAAGACCAAGGATATGAAAATGGAAACAAAAAGAGAAGAAAAGAGCATAATATTTCACAAGTGCAAATCTGCGGCCCATTCTGCGGTCGCAGATCACACATGCGGACCGCAAAATTGTATCTCAAATAGCAAAACATTACAGAGTCTGGAGCTAAAAACCATGTCAAGAATGCGGCGCAATCTGCGATCGCAGAATCAACATGCGGACCGCAGATGTGCCGTAGAATGAACAAGAAGAAAACTCAGGGTCAAAGATGCGATGCAATCTGCGGTCGCATAACTCAAATGCGGACCACAGAATGAAAATACGATAAAGGCCTGAAAACTAGGGTTTTGGATATGTGGAGAGGCTGTTCAAAATGCGGACCGCAGACCTGTTATGCAACAAGTCTGCGGTTGCAGACATGACCTGAAAGGGCAAACTTGTCCATGACCTTAAGAGACCTTTGAGGGCTCATCGGGTCTGACTTTTAAGCTACATTCTATCACATTATTTTTGGAACCTTTTGGGTGAGGATTCCCTCCATTGTAAGCATTTATGACATTTATGATTAGTTGGTTTTTGTGCTTTAGCATGTGTAGCTAGTTTTAAACACTAAGGTTGTGGACCCTAAATGGGTGTTATGTTAATGGATGTTTAACATTGAATATATATATAATGGTTGGTTGATATTTATTTACTTCTCATTCTTCATTTATTATTGGTGGTTGCAAACATTAACAAAAGCCATTAAATTCTTGTTTTGCTTGGGAAAGTGGGCTAGGATTTTGTAGAAGTAAATATCAATGACTCAAGGCTTTAAACCTTGTTTGATAAAATCGCTTAGGAATAAGTGGGTTTTAATTGGCATTTATTGATGGTTCTTAAGTGCAACTCTTTTATATTTGGGAAAATCATAAAGAGGAAATACTACTCATTCATTGGGAAATAGTGGGTAGTATCTTAGACATCAATTGCATATCTAAAGAACCTTCCATTAGAAATATATCATATTAACACCTGTTGACATTACACTACATTGAAGGGGACACAACCTTGGTTGCTCTTATCCACTTGTTTACTCAATAATTGTTGAAATTAGTTGTTACTTAAACTTAAAAAATCATACATACTCTTGTCACCATATATCATTCTCTCTTGTTATAATTAACCAAATAGAGATCGAACTCGAGTCGAGCAACACACTGAACAAGTAACATTTTCACACCTATTCCCTGTGGGATTCGACCCCAACCTTGTTGGGTTATTATATTTGACATCGACAGCCTTACACTATTTATTAAAGTGTAATTTGAGCGTATCAAGTAAGTTTAATCATCTTTTGCTTTCCTCCCCGAGAGGATTCACCTTTGCCGGGTTGTTTTGAGCATTTTTCCTCCTTGTTGTCTCACCATTGTCTGCAATCATAGTTCAAACAGCTTGTTAGTATCAGTGTAATCGATTAAATATAGTGTTGCAGAAACAGTGAAGAAAGGTTGCAGAACTGCCCAGTGCGGACCGCACAAAAACAACTGCTGCCTTACTGAGGCCACCACGGACCGCACAGAAAGTACCGCGGTCTGTACGGGTGTGGGTTTAAAAAAATATTGCCTCTGAATCTCAGCAGTGCGGACCACACAAAAGAAACATAGGCAGCACTGAGGCCACCGGGGACCGCACAAAAAGAATTGCGATCCGCATAGAGGTGGGGATCAGACTACCTACTCTTTGTATCTAGGCAGTGCGGACCGCACAAAATGTACCGCGGATGCACTACCAAAGTTCAGATTGACATAAGATTATCAGTGTGGTCCGCACAAAGTGGTACTACGGACCATACTAGGGCACCTCGGACCGCACAAAAATGATTGATGTGCCAGAGAATTTCGGAACATTTCAATACTAATTGCTTAGATTCTAGCTTTTTTTAATGAAATTATAACTGATACTCATGTAGATTTGTCTTTCTTACAGCACAAGAGGAAGGGAAGACCAAGGATATGAAAATGGAAGCAAAAAGAGAAGAAAAGAGCATAATATTGCACAAGTGCAAATCCGCGGCCCATTCTGCGGTCGCAGATCACACATGCGGACCGCATAATCGTATCTCAAATCGCAAAAAATTACAGAGTCTGGAGCTAAAAACCATGTCAAGAATGCGGCAAAATCTGCGATCGCAGAATCAACATGCGGACCGCAGACGTGCCGCAGAATGAACAAGAAGAAAACTCATGGTCAAAGATGCGATGCAATATGCGGTCGCATAACTCAAATGCGGATCGCAGAATGGAACTGCGATGAAGGCCTGACAATTAGGGTTTTGGATCTGCGGAGAGGCTGTTCAAAATGCGGACCGCAGACCTGTTATGCGACCAGTCTGCGGTCGCAGACGTGACCTGAAAGGGCAAACTTATCCATTTTTTGTCCCGAAACTGGTCCTTCTAGTAATAGTTTTAAGAGACCTTTGTGGGCTCATCTTGTCTCACTTTTAAGCTACATTTTATCACATTAATATTCTCTCTTTTCGGGAAGCTAGGGTTTTGCACACACACTTGGGTCTTGAAGATTGAAGCTTGTGGTTAAGATTTTCTTACCTATTTATGTTCATTTCTTCATTTCCTTGCTTTGTATTGAATATTTAAGTGTGTAGTATTTATTTCCAACACTTGAACCTTATTTATGGAAATATTCATATTTAAAGTGTGGATTAAATACCTTGTTGTGCTTATGTATTGAATGATTTTTATTCTTTTTTGAAGTGAGTTATTGTTACTTTAATTATTCTTGTTCTTTAATGTTTCCAAAGGGATTAGCTAACCCTAGGACTCTCCCATTAACTCCGAATTGGTGGGAGGAAGCCTTGAAATCCTATCTATCTTGGCTTTGTCAACTTGAATCCCATTTTTTTAAATTTTATGGCCCAACACTATGCCGTCTTCAACCATGAAGTGGCATTTTTCCCAATTAAGAACGAGATTTGTGTCTTCACATCGGGCCAAGACTCTATCCAAATTACACACTCTTCGAATGAATAACCAACAACATTAAAATCATCCATAAAGACTTCCAAAATATCTTCCACCATATTGGTGAAAATAGCCATCATGCATCGTTGGAACGTCACCGTAACATTACACAACCCGAACGGCATCCCCGAGAAAGAAAATGTGACATATGGACACGTAAAAGTGGTCCTCTCTTGGTCCTCCAGACCGATTAAGATTTGATTATACCCCGAGTAGCCATCCAAAAAGCAATAAAATGCACACCCCGCAAGTTGATCAAGCATTTGGTCAAGTAATGGCAAAGGGAAATGATCCTTGGGGGTCACCTTGTTTAATTTTTGGTAGTCCATGCATACCCTCCATCCGGTAACGATTCGAGTGGGAATAAGTTCGTTATTGTCATTTGTCACCACAGTTATCCCACCCTTCTTTGGCATACATTGCAACGAAGAAGTCCATGAGCTATCGGAGAAAGGGTACACAACCCCGTCATCCAACCATTTTATCACTTTTTTCTTCACCACCTCTTGCATTGCCTCGTTCAATCTTCTTTTATGCTCCAAGAGGGTTTTTTCATCATCCTCCAAAATGATTTTGTGCATGCAGAGTGCAGGGCTTATTCCCTGAATGTCGGCCAATGTCTACCCAATTGCTTTCTTTCTCCTTTTGAGAACCGCAAAAGTGGCATCTACCTGCAAGTTAGTGAGGCAAGAAGAAATAACAAGTGGTAAAGTAGAATTTGAGACCAAGAACTCATACCTGAGGTGTGGAGGAAGTGGTTTCAACTGCAACACCGGTGGCTCCTCAAAAGATGTTTGTTGGGGGAGTTTTCCGATTTTCAACATCCAAAGACAATTTCCTAGGCTCATAAGAATACGATCCCATACCATGCAAAGCATTCACGCACCCCACTCTACTAGAATCATCATTGACATAAAGATTTAGAAGCACGACCTCAAGGGGATCATCCACATTAATCATAGAACTTGTGTCATCCACGATCACAGCTGTGACAATGTCCACAAATGAGCACACCTCGGTGCTATTGGGTTGCTTCATGGATTTGCAAACATGGAAGACGACCTTCTCATCCCCCACTTGGAAAGTTAGCTCACCTGCTTCAACATCAACCAATGCCTTCCCCGTTGCAAGGAAAGGTCTCCTAGAATAATTGGAACTTCATAGTCCACCTCGCAGTCCAATATCACAAAGTCCGTTAGCAATATAAATTTGTCCACCCGGACAAGCACATCATCCACAATACCCAAAGGTCGCTTAATTGATCTATTCGTCATTTGTAAACTCATGGAAGTTGGTCTAGGAGGCCCAATTCTTAATGTCTTGAAAATCGAGTAGGGCACTAAGTTGATACTCGCCACTAGATCACACAAAGCCTTGGAAAAATCCACACTACCGATAGTGCAAGGGATAGTGAAAGCACCAGGATCCTCAAACTTGGGAGCCATTGAATGCACAATTTCACTGACTAGGTGAATCATCTTTATAGTTTCACAATCCATAGAATGCTTCTTTGTGACCAAGTCTTTCATGAACATTTCATAGCCCGACATTTGTTCAAGAGCCTCCACTAAAGGCACGTTAATGGACAAGCTCATCATCATATCAGTGAACTTTTTGAATTGATTATTATTTCTCTGCTTTGCAAGCCTTTAAGGATAAGGTGGAGTGGCCTTGGCAAATGAGCCTTGGCTTTTGGCACAACCGGCTACGGCATGTCAATCACGTGTTCTCTAGACGGGTTCACGGCCTCTTGAGTTTCCATCTCAGTCTCATCAATGTCAATCCTCACGTCATTGTTCACCTCATTCTCAACCACATCTTCAACTATCAAAGGTACATTATCTTCCCGCAACTCAACATCATCATCCACAACTTGCTTATCTTCCGAGGCATGCACATCACCGCCTCTCCGACTTCTTGTTGTAACCTCCATCACATGATTTTTTTCACCCTTCAGGTTCACCCCCGTATCACTTGGTATAGCACCCTTAGGGTGTGTATTCAATGATTGAGAGATTTGGCCTAACTGCACCTCCAAGTTCCGGATAGAAGTATTGTGGGAGGCCAATTGAGCATTGGAATCTTGGTTCTTCTTCATCATTTGTTCGAACATTATTTCAATTCTACCCATATTATTACCTGAAGAACTAGGACCTTGAGAAGGGAAAGGGGGTGTATTGTTCAGTTGTTGGTACATTGGGGGCCTTTGAAAGCCTTGCCCCCTGATTTCCTTGTTTCCCATTGTTCCATCAACCTTGCTTTTTATTGTTGTTCCACTTGTTATTATTACCATTCCAATTCCCTTGGTTGCCCTGATTGTTGTTGTTCCAATTACTACCTTGGTTGTTATTGTTCCAATTACCGCCTTGGTTGTTGTTGTTCCAATTGCCATCACATTGTTGTTGATTACCCCAATTTCCTTGGGATCACCATTGTTGGTTTGAAGAGTTGCCTCTATTGCCTTGATAGTTGTTGATATATTGTACCTCTTCATTTTGGTCATCATAACACTCATTTGAATAACCACCACCATCATTATCATATTGTTTATAATTCCCTTGAGCTTGTTTCCCTCTTTGCCTTCTCTTATTGATGAGCATATTTACACCTTCCATGGCATTGACTTGGCGGGGATTTTGGACTTGTTGCAATTGTGCCTTAGCCAATTGGTTCATAGTAGTTGTCAACTCCGCTATAGCTTGCCCATGGTCATGTAATTCCTTATGCAAATGAATAACCATAGGGTCACCTTAAGGAACATTGGCCCTACTTTTCCATGCATAGGATGTATTCGCCATCACATTAATAAGGGCACAAGCTTTGTCATATGTCAACTTCATAAAATTACCCCCGGCCAATTGGTTCACTATGCATTGATTTGTAGTATTAATGCCCCGGTAGAAAGTTTGTTGCAACATATTCTCCGTCATGTCACTATTGGGGCATTCTTTCCCCGTTGTTCTATACCGCTCCCAAATCTAATGCAAAGTTTCCGTGGGCTCTTGCTTGAAAGCTAATATCTCATCTCGTAGTGCTGCCACGGGTCCGGGTGAGAAAAAAATAGCAATAAACTTGTCTACCAACTCATCCCAAGTTGTGATGGAGTGGTTGGGGAGTCTCTCTAGCCAATCCAATTCCTTTCCCAGAAGTGAGAATGGGAAAAGTCTCAACCTAAGAGCATCTTCAGACACATTCTTCTGCTTTCTCACCCCAATATGTATCTACAAACCCCTTGAGATGCTTGTAGGCATTTTGATCGGAGGCGCCCGTGAAATACCCACGTTTCTTGAGCAAGGTCAACATCATATTGGTTATTTGAAAATTCCACGCCCGGATTGGGAGAGGGACAATAGCACTTGCATATCCTTGGTTCGGTAGCACCCGAGTAACTGCTCTTGGAGGTTGCGGAGGAGGGTCCGGGACATTTTCATTAGCATTGGCCTGATGGCCTCGTCGTGGTCCGGGAGGTAAAAGAGGCACCTCCTCTTCTCCAATATCATCAACCTCCTCCCCCGCAAGCACATTTCCAAGAGGGTCATTAGTATTTAAAGCCATTTGCTACCTGGAGTATTCACACACTCAAATTAGTAACAAAGAAGGTAAGAAGAACAATACACAAAACTAACTAAATAGATAGCCAAAAATGTTAGCTCCCCGGCAACGGCGCCAAAAAGTGACCACAACCAACTCTGCACTACTATTAAGTAGCAAGAGAGGGTCGTAATAGCTTTTACCCGATTTTGGATCGGGATCGATATCCACAGAGAGCTAGAATTAGAGTCGAGTATCTATTTAGGTTGGAACTGCATATTTGTTCCAAATATCACTTCTATTCATAATTGGTTTTTCTTTATATTCTACTATGATCAAACCACAAATTATAATTGCAACTAGATTAAGCTAAGAGTAAATTGCTACATGTTGTATCTAATGGTGTAAAAGGCATTAGGGTACTGACCTTCACCTAGGTGACTAATTGACGGGTAATTACATCCAACGCATGATTGAAATGATTGGGGAATATGTTATAACTGTTGCTCGATAATACCCACTCTACACCTATCGGTAGAAAGAGTGATTTTGCCCAATTGACTTTCTCAAGACCAGTTAGGTATGCATATTTGCATAAGAAACTAGGATTCAAGTCAGGTAATTAGTCTCTCGAGGTTTAACCCTTTTAATTGGGACCATCAAATCTCTTGAGTCCATCCCAATTCCTTGTTGAGTCAACTTTGGAGACTTAGGCTCTCTTTCTCAAGAAGAACCCAAGTCAACCTAGCACAAACTAGTGTTTGCAACCACTAATTCATAAATTAAACCATAAAATTGACAAAATAACAAGCACCCATAGTCAATCTAACCTTAAATCACAATACCCATCAATTACCCATACTAGGGTTGAGCCACAACCCTAGCTAATGGGTCTAGTTACTCGTGGTTGAAGATAAAATCAGATAAATAGATGAAGAGAAAGACATATTAATTAATTACTAAAGCAAATACAAATATTTAATGATTAAAATTAAGTAAAAGTGCCCAAAATGTCTAAGAAATATTGTCTCACGAGCGCAGCTATAGTCTGATAATATCTGATGACCTAAAAATGGAAAAATGTTCTATTTATACTAAGCTGGAAAAACTGGACCAAAATGCCCACACTAGGCTCTTTGACTCTGAAAAGTCAACTCTCTGAACCCAGGCTCCACGGACTGCACATAATAGGCAGTGGTCGCGGAGGCATCTAGCGTTGTCCGCACAAACACGACCGCGGACCGCACAGGCTTGAACCTTGGCACTTGACATCTCTCTGAAGTTTGCTTCCACGGACCGTATAAAATGGTAGTGCGGTCGTGGTGTCTTCAGTGTGGGCCGCACAATATCTACTGCGGCCGCGCTGCTTTGTTGCCTTAAAATCCAGGTCTCTGAATCTCCCTAGTGCGAACCGCACAAAACCTTTTGCGGTCGCACTGCCTTGATGCCTAAAAATCCAACTATCTGAATCTCCCTAGTGCGGACCGCACAAAGTTTAGTGCTGCTGCACTTGGCCTGTTTCTCCTGAGTTTTGTCTTGTCTTTGTTACTTGTGCAGGTTTCACTCATTTTGAGCCCATCTTCGACATCTTGTCACTTTGTTGATCAAACTTGCAATCAAGCACAACTTATGAGCCTTTTGGGACTATTTTATATGAATTTATAATCAAAGCATAAGCACAAAGGAGTATACAATGCATCAAAATACCTAGTTATCAATAGGAGCAGGGGTGTGGCCCGCACAACAGCTAGGGCAGCACCTGCAGATCCACTAGCCACCCCAGTTCAGCATCAAGTCCGAGCTGTGGACGCTCCAGCAGCACCAGCTCAGGCAGCAGCTGTGCCCCTTGAGATTCCGGGTCTTCAGGATCCGTATGCACTAGCGTAGCTCAGGCTATTTTAGTTACTACAGCCGCATCTACTTCTCAGGCTGGGGGAGGCAATCAGACTCCCGCCGCTCGCACGCCTGAGCAGGTCATGTAGGGACTTCAGATACCGGGGGCACATCCAGCCTCGCCGATTGCAGCTGCTCGAGACTATTGATTAGTCTATTTTGCTAGATTTTAAATATATGATTATCCTTGTAAAATCTTAAAAATTATCAAATCTTTTTTGAATATTTAACTAAATATTGAAGGTAAGAGTGAAAAAGTAGTGGTGCAATGTAATACCATATATTTAATAAGGGTGTATTGGTCATTAGAAAATTATAATAATAATAAAAATAATAACTAAAAAAAAAGAGGGAGCAAATTACTAAAACAAAATAACTTAAAAAAACAAATAAGTAAAGCAAAAAAGGGCCGAAGCCCATTTTGTCAAAACAAAAGAAAGGGCAAACCTTTCTTTGGTTGCTACTACGTTGAAGCAGTAACTTCAGTTTTGCCGAGGAAACAAAATTCAAAAGGAAGAAGAAGAAGAAGAAGAAGAAGAAGAAGAAGAAGAAGAAGAAGAAGAAGAAGAAGAAGAAGAAGAAGAAGAAGAAGAAGAAGAAGAAGAAGAAAAAAAAGGGTGGAACCAAAACTTGAGAAATCTTAAATAAGCACTGATTTTTACGGGTAATACTTGAATTTCTCATCTAAGGTTTTTTCTTCTGGTAATTCTTTTTTGTCTCGGTTCATATATTTGAAGGGTTTTACAAGGTATAAGAAATTAAATACCAATAAGAATTATTCTGAGCAAATTAAGAGTCAAACATGGAACTTCGAGGGTTGGGTATTCTAAATTAGCTATGAATTAGCATAAACAAGGAAATTAACATGAGATTGATATTATGTAATTATAGATTTATTGAAGGAATTTGTACCAATTGCTCGAGGTGAAGCAATTGGTATTTCGGCACGAGTACTGTGAGTAGTAATCTTACTGCAATTTGTGTTTTCATAACTTGCATGATTTACACATGATTTTTTTATAAATGAAAATGTTACAGATTATTTTGAGATGCATGCGGGACAAGTCTTTTACTCGATATGGTACCGAAATAGTTATCTGAGATGAATACCGTGGTTTTAAATATTGTTGTTGTCACTAGATCTGTTTGACCGTTACTTGAATTTATAGTTATCGAAAGGAAATTATATGATTTCATAAGAACCGAAATGCCCTATATTATTTTAAAATAGTTTCTACGAGTATATACGGGTTACAAAGATAAGTAAAAATGGGAGTAACCATTGAAGGATCCCGTAGCTAATGACGGGTTCGTTAGACCTGGTGCACCTTGTAATTACCGATTACCGTTATAGCCCTCGCTAGTGGGAAGGTAGAACTAACATACCGTTACTGATTTCCCTTGAGTAGGGACTACCGTTATATTTGACTTCTTGCGAAGAAGTCCATAGTTATACCGATTACATGATCCGTTCATTGAAACCTCCAAAAATATGAATACGGATATTATACAGTGGTTACCGAGCTTATTACTGAATTATTAATTATATTTTACTAGAAGAAAATCGTGATGAGACTGAAAATTATTTATTGTTTCTGAAAGGGCATTTTTATATTATTTTCTCTTTGAGATACTAGCATGTTTCTGACTTGTCCCCAAATAAAAATGGTTGTGGTTAAGTGTTATTACTCACTGAGCTAGCGACTCATTCCCCGCTATGTTTTTTTCACAGAGACAGCAGTTGATGCAACCGAGGATTTCGTTAATTAGAGCGCACAGGTTGAGAATTCTTGGTGAGCCTCGCACTTGTTCGCGTGGGCGGAGATTTTTATCAATTGTTATGTTCGTTTCATTAAACTCTTAGAGTCGCTCTATAGTCAATATTTTAGTGTCATGGGTATTCTTTTATTATTATAGTCTTATGTTGAGTATCGTCCTTTATTAAGAAAGTTGGAGGTAGATTAGTATTTTTGGTTGTTAGTAATGGTGGAGACTTATTTTGGCTAATTGGTAAGTTGTCAATTGCCAGTTGAATTGCTATTAGGTTGTTTGGTTGCTGATTTGAGATAGAAAACTTTTGGGATGGTCCAAAAACAGGGAAAACTCTGCCCGATTTTCTGTAAAATTACTGATGAGGCTTACTTGGGAGAACTTGCTCCTAAGCGCCGGTCACGTTCCTAAATTGGGTTGTGACATGCAAGGTCATGGAAGATTTCAAGCAAGAAATACATCCGAGTAAAAATTAAGAAGCAGAACGTGTCAAGAAAAGAAAATGAAAGATATTCTGCAACAAAATTACAACCAAGAAAACCATTTTGAATCAAAAATAGTTTCTAACAAAGCGAAACAGTTACCATCAAGTTACCTCATGGCTATAAAATGGACATTGGCAATCTCTGCAAAAGTAACTTGGGAGATTTGAAATCATTCATCTTGTAAAGTTTATTTCAGTTTTTAATCGTCTTCGTAGACCACGGTGGTGGCTACACTTTCATTTCAGTTCTAAATAAATTTGAAGGTGGAAATAACTCTAGTTCCTATTTATAATAAAATGGGCGAATTTATTCTTATTGAATATTTCTTTCTATTTTCTTATTTAATGAACATGAATATTTTCATTAGTAGTACTATATCTAGTATGGAGTAATTATCTTACGTTGGGAGAATGATGGATCTTGATAATTCTATATAATAGTGAAGTTTATTTTTCAGGTTCACTTGTTTGGTTTGAAACTTTTGATTTATAATTTTATCAGCTTTTATAGTTAGATGTTATTTAATTTAGTCACACATATTCTCTTTGTACAAAAAACTAACTTGTTATTCATTTTGTAATCGAGAGAGGCGGAAGAGGTAATAAGGTTAACAGTGGTGTTGAGAAGTGTTGACATTTATTTAATCACATCTATCTGTTTTGTGTTATAATTTGATTTTATACTAATTCTGAAATCGAAAGAGGCTAATAGCACAAAATTCAAGTTATAAAAAGTAAGGTAACCGAAAGGGATTTACTTTGAAAAATGAGCATGTTTCAATTTAAACATATATTTCTGGTTCTTCAATATTACTATCTTGATAATTAATTGGTATAACTGAGAGGAGTGCCGTTAACTATTCAATTTAAGTAATCATGTATAAGTATAATCGAGAGAGGCATTCATGCATTGTTTGAGAAATAGAGACTTAAAAATAAATATATGCTTTTTAATATAATCATCAAGTGAAATAAAGATCCCAACATCTTTATCATATTTGTTAAAACCAAAAATATTTTTCTCTACAGTTGTTTATACATTATTTGTTTGTTAACTCTCAACACAACTTTTCTGATTCTCTCAAATAGTAATTAAAACAAGAATAATTTGTAGAATAGATAAACTAATCTCTGTGGGATCAACTATAATTTGACAGAGTACGAGTTTAAATTCATATATGCTAGACGCTCGTCAAAATTTTGGCACCGTTACCAGGGATTGGTAGACATCTACATCAGATTAATTGTTTTGTTACTAGTGTGAGCACATGATTTTTGCTTCACGAAAACTACTCCAAAAGAAATAAAAAATAAAACAAAATATCCTTTAGGTACAATTTTAAGAATTCGCGTGACACTTTAGATAATTATTTGTATTTTTGTCCCTAAATATTTATCTAGTTTTAATTAATTAAAAAAATATAAAAATATATATTGCGTGCACATTTAGGACTTAATTGTGCACTTAGGAATTAACTGAACCATGTTTGATTTTTAAAAGAACGAAAATCACCAAATATGTATTTTTGGTAATTTTATCCTTTTTGTTTAAATTGTGTGATTTTATTTTAATTAATGTTTGATCTTGTGTGTTAATTATTGGTAAGGATTAATTAATATATTTTCAAGATAATTTTGATTTTACAACTTGTTTTAGGATTTTTGGTAATTAGTAATTAAAAAGGAACTAAAAGTAGAAAAAGAAAGGAGTGGAGAGTACAATAAATCGGAATGGGCCAAATTGATTTGAAGCCAAAGCCCAATTTTAATATCAGACGACCCGGTCCAAATTTGCCTGGCCATACAGACGCCCAAACGACGTCGTTTCCAGGCCAGGTAATCTCAGCCGTTGATCTTTCATGATCCTACGGCCGAGATTCCATCTCTTTATCCATTTTCTAACCCGACCGTACCCGGTTCCCACCGACCCCAAACTTAAACCAAACGGCACCATTTCACTTTGAGTGGATGATCTAGGCTGTTGATCATTAATGATCCAACGGCCAAGATTGAATCCCCCCC
>MU779179.1:1872-107385 GCA_026770625.1 Nicotiana glauca | reverse complement strand
CCCCCCCCCGAAACCCACATTCAAAGCACCCGAGCCAGATGCCTATAATCCCTACTTGGAGGTCCCGATGGAGATTGAAAAGCCGGCCAAGAGCCCAGAGCAAGACGATGTGATGCGAAAATTTAAAAGCCTGGAGCAGTCCTTCAGAAATATGCACGGGTTAGGCAACTAGGTCAGCGTGGCCTATAAGGATCTATGCCCTTTCCCTGACGTCCAATTGCCGGCGGGGTTCAAAATGCCAAAGTTTGATCTATACGAGGGGCACGGCGATCCTATGGCGCATCTGCGAGGGTTTTGCAGCAAGCTGAGAGGAGAAGGTTGTAAAGATGAGCTGTTGATAGCTTACTTTGGCCAAAGTCTAAGTTGGTCCGCACTGGAATGGTACACAAGACAGGATCCGAGAAGGTGGTACACCTGGGACGACCTAGCACAAGCATTCGCAGGTCACTTTCAGTACAACCTTGAGATCATCCCTGACCGTCTCACATTGCTGAAGCTTGAGAAGAAGCCCGAAGAAAGCATCCGAGAATTTGGGTTCAGGTGGAGAGAACAGGCAGCCAGAGTTGATCCTCCGATGAGAGATGGAGAAATGGTGGACTACTTTCTGCAAACTCTAGAGCCAACTTACTTTGGTAACTTGGTGACGTCAGTGGGCAAATCCTTCAATGAGGTATGAAAATAGGTGGTATGATCGAAGAGGGAATTAAGTCCAACAAAATCCTGAGTTATTCAGTGATTAAAGCCACTACTCAAGCCATTCAGAGCAGCACGGGAGGTGCGCTCGGGAAGAAGAGAAGAGAAGAGGTCGCAACAATAGAGGCAGGTAATTGGTCCAGATCAAGAGGCCCTTCCCCCCGCTACCAATCCAGACCCCCTCACCCAAATTAGCCACACACTCCAAATTACCCTCCACAGCCCTACTACCCACCATAAGAACCACACTTCTCCGTCCATCAAGCCCAGACATACACCCAGCCTCCGGCTCGCCCGCAATGGCGCGTGCCGACTCCATAACACACATACCCACCTCCACAACACACATACCCACTCCCACAAAACACATATCTGCTACCAAGGGCCTACAGGAACCCTCCAGGGCCAGGTTTCCGGGGGAATCAAGCTCTCAGAAATGAAAGGGTGCAGAGACAGAGAACATTCACCGAGTTGGGAGAAACCTATACTGCTTTGTTCCACAAACTAAGGCATTTAGGCTTGTTAAGCCCTGTTGAGCCCAGATTGCCAAATCCCCTTCCCAAGAATATGGACCACTCAGTAAGCTGTGAATATTGCTCGGGGGCTCCAAGACATGACACCGAGAAGTGTTGGAGGTTGAAACATGCAGTGCAAGATCTTATTGACACCAATAAGATTGAGGTTCAGACACGAGAGGCACCCAACATCAATCAGAACCCATTGCCAGCACACCACGAAACCCACATGATCGATCTTGTGCACGAAGGGGGGGTGCTAAAGAAACCCTCACAGACGGTGATGATGACCCGTGCTAGTCCAAAAGAAAAGTCGACCGGTGGGGAAGCGGAGGTACAGTTGGAGAAGGTGGATGTCAAGCCAGTGGTGGTAATGGGGAAGAGTTCATCTTTTGTTGCAAAGAATTCAGAGCCGGTCAAAGTAACGGTGCGAGGGGTACCAAGCAAGCCAGCATGCATAGGGCCAGTTGTTATCAGGCCAGTAATGCAGATGCCGATAATCAACGAGAAAGTCGTGCCCTGGAGCTACAATAAAGAGATGGTAATGTACGAGGGGAAGGAGGTTGTGGAAGAAATATGTGAAGCCTAGGGGTTAACTCGTTCGGGGAGGTATTTTGCTCCTGTAGAGTTAAGAAGGGCAACCCGGCGGTGATAAAGAAACCCGTGACAGAGGAAGAAGCGGAGGAGTTTTTGATGAAAATAAAGGCCCAAGACTACTCCATTGTGGAGCAGTTAAGAAAGACTCCGGCACAGATTTCGTTGCTATCCTTGTTGATCCATTCCAGTGACCATTGACAAGCTCTGATGAAAATCCTGAACGAGGCTCATGTTCCGGATAAAATCTCTGTAAATCACTTGAAAAGGATAGCGCACAAAATCTTCGAGGTAAACCGGGTGACGTTTTCTGATGATGAATTGCCGGCAGAGGGTACAAAACACAACAAAGCCCTATACTTGACCGTGAAATGCGAAGACTCGGTGGTCACCCGAGTATTGATCGATAATGGGTCGAGCGCCAACATCTTTACTTTGACTACTCCGAACAAGCTGAAGGTTGATCATGACCGAATTCATAGGAACAACGTCTGCATCCGAGGTTTTGATGGGGGTGGTACTAACACGGTGGGTGATATCATACTGGAATTGACCATTGGTCCAGTGGAATTAACCATGGAATTCCAAGTGGTGGACGTGGAAGTATCATACAATCTTCTATTGGGGCGTCCCTGGATACATGCCGCCAAAGCAGTGCCTTCCATATTGCACAAGATGGTGAAATTTGAGTGGGACAGGCAAGAGATAGTGGTGCACGGGGATGATGGTACAGGCACTGTGGGTGATGACATTATACCATTCATAGAAACCGACGATGACAAAGGTCCCTAGGTTTACCAGATTTTTGATGCAGTCTCAGTTGACAAAATTTTTGAAGGCGAGGACCTTCCACTGCCCAGAATCACAGCGGCCACCTTCATGATAGCCTCAGAAATGTTAAATAGCGGGTTTGTATCCGGCAAAGGTTTGGGGGTCGATTTGCAAGGTATTATCTAACCAGTTTCTTTGCCCAAGAATCTGGATACTTTTAGGTTAGGATACAAGCCTACATCAGCAGATGTAAGACGGGCTCATAAGTTGAAGAAGAGAGGTTGGGTTATTCCCAAGCCGGTTCCATGTCTCTCCAGATCCTTTGTCAAAGCAGGTATCATAAGGTTGTCAGTCCCCAAAGTTCTCGGACTACTGATTAGGCCAGATGGGGATTTGAATCAGAGTTTTGAAAGGTTGTTCACCGACGTCAACGTGATAGAAGCTGGAGAAGGTTCTAGTAGGGCAGACATAACGTTTGTGGGGCCTAGGGCCAATATCAACAATTGGACAACTACTCCTCTTCCTACCTAGAGGGAGTCTTGGTAGTAGGCTTTGATTTTTGTTTCTTGTTTGCTGGATTATTCCAGGGTGTAATCCAATTTTGTTTTATTCCGCAAAGTGTGAAACTCTATTATCCCTTATTTTAATAAAGTGAAAGTTTTCTCTACTTATTTTTGTTTAATTTTATTTTTCTTCTTTTCTCTTTCTGAATAGTTCTCTTTATACTGGTTCCAATGACATGGCATGCACAACGGATCTTCAACCAAGTCTAAAAAATCAATCTGATTCCGAATTAATTGTACAAGAGGTCGATTATGATGATGAATCGGAATACGATGAGGATGAAGCCTTTGAAGAGATAAACAGAGAATTAAGCCAGTTCGAAGAGAAACTCAAGCCCAATTTGAATGACACTGAAGCTGTCAATTTAGGAGATGCAGACAATGTCAGGGAAACCAAAATCAGCATCCACATTGAGCCGAACATCAGGGAGGAACTAATCAAAACACTCATTGAATTCAAAGATGTTTTTTGCATGGTCATATGATGACATGCCGGGCTTAAGCACCGATCTAGTGGTTCACAAATTGCCCACTGACCCGGCATGCCCTCCCGTCAAGCTGAAATTGAGAAAGTTCAAGACAGACATGAGTGTGACGATTAAAGAAGAAGTAACCAAGCAGCTGCAGGAAAAGGTTATTCGAGTCACTCGATATCCTGATTGGTCGGCCAATGTGGTGCCAGTGCCGAAGAAAGATGGGAAGATCAAGGTATGTAACGATTACCGCAATCTGAACAGGGCAAGCCCTAAGGATAATTTTCCATTACCCAACATCCATATTCTGATCGATAATTGTGTCGGACGTGAGATTGGGTCTTTTGTGGATTGCTATGCTGGTTATCATCAGATCTTGATGGATGAAGAAGATGAGGAAAAGATAGCTTTCATTATGCCGTGGGGGACTTATTGCTACCGGGTAATGTCGATCGGCTTGAAGAACGCTGGGGCAACGTATATGAGAGCAATGACTACTGTGTTTCATGACATGATACACAAAGAGATCGAGGTGTACGTAGATGATGTGATCATAAAATCCAAGCGTCAGGAAGACCACGTAGTAGACCTAAGGAAGTTTTTCCAAAGACTTCGAAGGTACGACATTAAGCTCAACCCGGCCAAATGTGCATTTGGTGTTCCATCTAGAAAACTATTGGGATTCATCGTCAGTCGGCGAGGCATTGAGTTGGACCCGTCAAAGATCAAATCCATCCAAGAATTGCCACCGCCGAAGAACAAAACAGAAGTAATGAATCTGTTGTGAAGATTGAATTATATCAGCAGGTTCATCGCTCAACTCACAGCAACTTGTGAGCCTATATTTCGGCTACTGAAGAAAGATGCTGCGGTATAATGGACGGCAGAATGTTAGGAGGCATTTGACCAAATCAAGGGGTATCTATCAAATCCACCCGTATTGGTTCCACCCAAGCCGGGAAGACCGTTGATTCTTTATCTGACGATCCTGGAGAATTCATTTGGTTGTGTACTGGGGCAACACGACATTACAGGAAGAAAGGAGCAAGCCATCTATTATCTCAGCAAGAATTTTACAGTATATAAGGTCAAGTACACTCAACTTGAGAAGACATGTTGCGCCCTAACTTGGGTAGCACAAAAGCTGAAACATTATCTGTTATCATATACTTCTTCTCTCATTTCGCGCTTGGATCCACTGAAGTATATTTTCCAGAAGCCTATGCCCACAGGGAGGTTAGCGAAATGGCAGATATTACTCACAGAATTTGACATCGTCTATGTGACAAGTACGACCATGAAAGCCCAAGCATTGGCCGATCACTTGGCTGAGAATCCCGTTGATGAAGAATACGAGCCATTGAGGACGTATTTTCCAGATGAATAAGTGACACATATAGATGAGTTGGAGTTGACTGAAGAACCAGGGTGGAAGCTTTTCTTTGATGGAGCTGCAAATGCAAAGGGAGTTGGAATAGGAGCAGTACGTATTTTTGAAATAGGACATCATTATCCTGTTACGGCCCAACTGCGTTTCTATTGTACCAACAACATGGCTGAGTATGATGCATGCATCTTGGGCTTACGGTTAGCTGCAAACATGGATGTCCAGGACGTCTTGGTCTTGGGGGACTCAGACCTCCTGGTACATAAGATTCAGGGTGAATGGGAAACATGGGATTTGAAGCTTATACCATATCGACAATGTTTGCACGATCTGAGCAAGCGATTTCGATCAGTGGAGTTCAGGCATATCCCAAGAATTCACAATGAGGTTGCCGATGCTTTGGCCACTTTAGCATCGATGTTGCACCATCCAAACAAGATTCATGTTGACCCATTGCATATTCAGGCTCGTGATCAACATGCTTATTGCAACATGATAGATGAAGAAATAGATGGCAAGCCATGGTTTTATGATGTCAAGGAATACCTCAGGATGGGGATATACCCGGAGCAGGCCACCGGAGATCAAAAGAGAGCCATCCGGCAATTAGCAAATAGATTTTTTCTCAGTGGAGGAGTGCTGTACAAAAGAACCCCAGATTTGGGTTTACTGAGATGCACAGATGCCTGTCAAGCCACGACAGTGAGGACAGAGGTACATGCCGGAGTTTGTGGGCCACGTATGAGCGGATATGTATTGGCAAAGAAGATTTTTTGAGCAGGGTATTATTGGCTCACTATGGAGCGTGATTGTATCAGTTTCGTGCGGAAATGCCATCAGTGCTAGATACACGGAGATCTGATTCATTCTCCGCCGACAGAATTGCATACAATGTCAACACTATGGCCATTTGTTGCCTGGGGCATGGATGTCATTGTACCTATTGAGCCGGCAGCTTCCAACGGTCATAGGTTCATTCTAGTAACCATCGATTATTTCACTAAGTGGGTTGAGGCTAAAACTTTCTAGTCGGTAACCAAGAAGGCAGTGGTGGATTTTGTTCATTCCCATATCATCTATAGATTTGGGATCCCAAAGGTGATCATCACGGACGATGGTGCAAATCTTAACAGTAGTTTGATGAAAGAAGTCTGTCAACAGTTCAAGATTACACACCGTAATTCCACCCCATATCGGCCCAAGGCGAATGGAGCGGTTGAGGCAGCCAACAAAAACATAAAGAAGATATTGAGGAAGATGGTAGAAGGGTCTAGGCAATGGCATGAAAAGTTTCCATTTGCATTGTTGGGTTATCGCACTACGGTTCGTACTTCAGTATATGCAACTCCTTATTCGTTGGTATACGGAACTGAAGCAGTGATACCAGCAGAAGTTGAAATTCCATCCCTTCGGATTGTCGCTGAGGCTGGGATTGATGATGATGAATGGGTCAAAGCCCGATTGGAGCAGCTGAGCTTGATTGATGAAAAGAGATTGCCAGCAGTATATCATGGCCAATTGTATTAAAAGCGGATGACAGGAGCGTATAAGAAGAAGGTGCGTCCCAGGAAATTTGAAGTAGGACAACAGGTGCTGAAACGAATCCTGCCACATCATGCCGAAGAAAAGGGCAAGTTCGCCCTAAATTTGAAGGGACCATTCATTGTGACCAGAGTGTTATCCAATGGCGCTTTGTATCTGACAGATGTCAAGGGAAAATGTTTCGACATGGCTATCAATTCTAACGCAGTCAAGAGATATTATGTATGATTTCCTTGATTATAATTGTTTGTCGTTTGTTTGTTTGTACTTGGCGTTTATCGGAAAATGAAATGACGGAGGCAATTCGTTCTTCTATCCAAAATACTTTAACATTTGCTTCCACCTTTGAGCCTTATTTATTCTTTCATACCCCTCGCTTGGAATCATTAATAAAAATGAAAAATGAAAAAAAAAGGAAAGAAAAGAAAAAAAGAAAGTCACAAGAAAATAAAGGAATCAAGTGAACTACGTTCGACCTGATTCCTCAAAGAGGATACGTAGGCACCTCACGGCTCGGTCATAGTGTAATAAAACTAAAAAATCCCTCAAGCAAGAAAACTGGGGCAGAAGTTATGTTTTAAAATTCTAAAAAAAGTTTGATTCCAAGGGTTGTAATGTTTTACCCATCGAAGTTATTTCGAAATTTTGATATCCTTTTCTTTTATCCCCGAACAAAAATCCATATTGATGTCCAAAAAGACCTCCCGATCAGTATCCGAGAGGTGCCAAGTCAGGCAAATGAAAGCCGAGAATAAGACAGCGACTCTACTGAATGAGGATCATAAGCTGAAGGAATTGGTAGCCAAAGGAATCCCCAGTAGAGAGAATCTTAGCAGTAACACTCCAATCCCCGGCTGAGAAAGAAAAATAAAATGAGAGAGTCTTATCGGTGAAAACCTTCACGGGCACCATAAGGCGATGAAAGTTGAGAGAAACAAAATGAGAGTCTTATGGTGAAAACCTTCACAGGCACCATAAGGCGACGGGAGTCTAAGAGAAATGAGAGAGTCTCATTAGTGAAAACCCCTCGAAGGGCACTATGAGGCGGCAAGATAAGACTGGCGGAAAGGATCTGCATTTGGCAAAGAGTTGGGTGCCTGTTTATCCCTAGTAAAATGAGTCTATCAGACAGATCGAATGATACAAATAGACTGGGTTGATTAATCTGGAATGCACGACATGATCATTGGGATCGGTTATACCAGACAGATAAGTTCTTTTCCTTTTTCTCCTCCCCAACATTTGTTCAGAAAGACTTTTTCTTTTCTATCTTTTTGAAGTCATCACTTTTCATTTCTTTGTCTAAAGACTTTTTCTCCAGCAGTTTGTTTTTTTAGAGGGATTTGTCAGAGCTTACTACCAATTGCCAAAATGGTGCAAAGCGAAATATGAATAGGCCAGAGATAAGGCAATAAAATGAAAAGTCGTTTGTTGCAAAGACCAAATGATGGATTGGTCTATGATTTTAGGGAAAGTATGGAGAAAAGTAGGAAAACAACAGTTGAGAGATTTGTGAAATAGGATTCTCGAGAAGACGCAGATTATCGACCGAGACGGTCGGACAACACAGAGCAGGGAATGGAGAAAGAAAAACCATCCCCAGTAGGAATATCATCCCCAGCAAATAACAACATTCCCTAGCAAGTTTTGGGAATACCGAGCAAGGAAAAGAGAAAGGGAAAAACCATCCGCAGCAGGAGTGGCACGACCACTCACCACGCTTTAAGCTAACAAATTTTTCTTTGATTTGAAGCAGGGAGAGGAAATGTTATTGATGACGGAAAGACAGGCCACAAAGAAGATTATCAAACTGAGGCAGAAAATTTTCTCTCATTTCGATTTTTTTTTGAAATCAGGTACCCACTTGGGAAAGAAAGGAAATAACTCAAAGTTTTAAGGGAAATGGTCTTTAAACCAATGAATCCCCAACAGTTATTAGAAAGAATCGATGAATCCCCAGCAGTTAACTAGGCTTAAAGAAGGAAGATAATTCCCCAACGGTTTGTCCCCAGCATGTTTCAGGGAAATGAAACACCAGTTTTACATTTCAAGCAATCAGGCGACCACCTGGCGAACAAGGGAATACATTTCAAAGTTCAGCAATCAGGCGCCCACCTAGAGAACAAGGGAATACATTTCAAGTTTTCAGTTATCAGGCGCCCACCTGGAGAACAAGGGAATACATTTCAAGTTTTAGGTTATCAGGCGCTCACCTGGAGAACAAGGGAATACATTTCAAAGTTGAGCAATCAGGCGCCCAGCTGGAGAACAAGGGAATACATTTTAAGTTTTCAGTTATCATGCGCCCACCTGGAGAACAAGGGAATACATTTCAAGTTTTCGGTTATCAGGCGCCCACCTGGAGAACAAGGGAATACATTTCAAAGTTCAGCAATCAGGCGCCCACCTGGAGAACAAGGGAATACATTTCAAGTTTTCAGTTATCAGGCGGCCACCTGAAGAACAAGGGACTACATTTCAAGTTTTAGCAATCAGTCGCCCACCTGGAGAACAAGGGAATACATTTCAAGTTTTAGCAATCAGGCGCCCACCTGGAGAACAAAGGAATACATTTCAAGTTTTAGCAATCAGGCGCTCACCTGGAGAACAAGGGAATACATTTCAGTTTCAAGTTATCATTCGCCCACCTGGAGAACAAGGGAATACATTTCAGTTTCAAGCTATCAGGCACCCACCTAGAGAACAAGGAAATACTTTTCAAGTTATCAGGCGCCCACCTGGAGAATAATGGAATAGTTTTCAGTTATCAGGCGCCCACCTGGAGAACAAGAGAATACATTTCAAGCAATCAGGCGCCCACCTGGAGAACAAGGGAATATATTTCAGTTTCAAGCTATCAGGCGCCCACCTGGAAAATAAGGGAATACATTTCAAGTTATCAGGCGCCCACCTGGAGAACAAGGGAATACATTTTAGCAATCAGGCGCCCACATGAGGAACAAGGGAATACATTTCAAAGTTCAGCAATCAGGCGCCCACCTGGAGAACAAGGGAATACATTTCAAGTTTTCAGTTATCAAGCGCCCACCTGGAGAACAAGGGAATACATTTCAAGTTTCAGCAATCAGGCGCCCACCTAGAGAAAAAGGGAATACATTTCAAGTTCAACACTCAGGCGCCCATCTGGAGAACAAGGGAATACATTTCAGTTTCAAGCTATCAGGTGCCCACCTAGAGAACAAGGGAATACATTTCAAGCAAATCAGGCGCCCACCTGGAGAACAAGGGAATACATTTCAAGTTTTAGCAATCAGGCGCCCACCTGGAGAATAAGGGAATACATTTCAAGCTGTCAGGCGCCCACCTGGAGAACAAGGGAATACATTTCAAGGTCATCAATCAGGCGCCCACCTGTAGAACAAGGGAATACATTTCAAGCTATCAGGCGCCCACCTAGAGAACAAGGGAATACATTACAGTTTCAAGCTATCAGGCCCCCACCTGGAGAATAATGGAATATATTTCAAATTTTGGTAGTCAGGCGCCCACCTGGAGAATAAGGGAATACATTCCAGTCTTTACATTTCAAATGTGGAAGTCAGTAGCCCGCCAGGAGAGCGAAAGGTTACAACAAAAAATCCCCAGCATAAATCCAAATTCATAAATCAAAAAGAAGGCAGTGATGGTCAGTTCAAGCTTCGAAGAAAATAATGCGAAACCCACAAAAAGGAAATAAACAGTCCAAGTTCGGCAATCAAAAGAGGCCGACGAGTCAAGTCAGAAGAAAGAAACATCAGAGGAAGCAGTCAATAAGAAAGCAAGGCGACAAGAGCAAGCCTGAAGATCTAGATAAGATTTTGTAATTCATAGACTATTTTAGTATAACTTCTTATTTTATGTTTAACGCAGTGTAATAAGGAGATCAGAAAGCAGTAGTGACAGCATGCAGCAGCAGTAACAACAAACCGCAATCCCATGGTAGTCCCAGCTACCAACATTTCCCGAATTACATTAACCCGATTCCCTTTTAGCCATGGATATGTAGGAAACCTTTGAAGCAAAGGTTCGGTTAAATCTTTCAAAAAATGCTTCACGCGGAGTATTCAAACGGGCAAAAATTGCTCGTATCCGCTCATTTTATCTTTGCACGAAAATACGAAGTATTTTCGAATAAAGAGGGGCAGCTGTGAGCACGTGATTTTTGCTTCACGAAAAGTACTCCAAAAGAAATCAAAAATAAAACAAATATCCTTTAGGTACAATTTTAAGAATCCGCGTGACACTTTGATTAATTATTTGTATTTCTGTCCGTGAATGTTTATCTAGTTTTAATTAATTAAAAAAATACAAAAATATATGTTGCATGCACATTTAGGACTTAATTGTGCACTTAGGAATTAACTGAACCATGTTTGGTTTTTAAAAGAACGAAAATCACAAAATATGTATTTTTGGTAATTTTATCATTTTTGTTTAAATTGTGTGATTTTGTTTTAATTAATGTTTGATATTGTGTGTGAATTATTGTTAAGGGTTAATTAATATCTTTTCAAGATAATTTTGGTTTTACAACTTGTTTTAGGATTTTTGGTAATTAGTAATTAAAAAGGAATTAAAAGAAGAAAAAGAAAGGAGTGGAGAATACAATAAATCGGAATGTGCCAAATTGATTTGAAGCCAAAGCCCAATTTTAATATCAGACGACCCGGTCTAAATTTTCCTGGCCATACAGACGCCCAAACGACGCCGTTTCCAGGCCAGGTAATCTCAGCCGTTGATCTTGCATGATCCTACGGCTAAGATTCCATCTCTTTACCCATTTTCTAACCCGACCCATTACCCGGTTCCCACCGACCCCCAACTTAAACTAAACGGCACCGTTTTATTTTGAGTGGATGATCCGGCCGTTGATCATTAATGATCCAACGGCCAAGATTGAATCCCCCCCCCCGTCCTATGTAAAATCAATCTCTTACCCCAGCCCCACAATCCAAACACCCTCCTCACCACTGTTCTTCGTCTCTATCACTCAGAGATGACCTAGGGCGAAACCCTAGCCAACATGTGATTCCTCCGCTTAAAACCCGGCGGCAACAACGCCACCGGCCACCAAAATTACACCCTAAAGCCTTCTCACCACCCTGAACACGAATCCATGAACCATTTGCTTCGAATCATCCTCAAACTCCTCGAACCTTCATTTAAAGATTCGAGCAAAACTTTAACCTACCCCAACCAAACCCAAATTCATACCAGACAACCCCTCAGACCTCCCTCATACCCAAACCATCTTTGGTTTGGTTCGAATCTGGCTAGAAACCCTCGAACCACAAATCGAACCCCCAAGAACCCTAGAAAACCAAAGGTTGAAGTTTTTCCAAATCAAAAGAGTTTGGGTGTTTAACTAACCTTAGTCGAAGTGTTCTCAGTTGAGAACACTCAATTAAGGTCCGTTCGACCTCAAAAATCCAAGCCCGAGTTGGTCCCAAGGTCGTCTGTTTCTAGTATTTGTCACTGAAGTATTTTCCTTGCCCTTTGTTCTATTTCTGTTATCTGTTTACGTGTTTAGTTTAGTTTTATGGATTTTTCAATTTGTTATCAATTGTTCTGTCCATCTCTAACCAGACCTTTATTTGGTCAAATTTTCTTCTGTCCATGTTTAAGTATGTGTTGAGCTATATAGTCAATTTGAAACTTTGTCGAATAGTTAGTTTATAAGTTCTTTGTTTTGTTGATACAACTGGAGTAACCCTGTTGTTTTGTTTGAATTTTGTTGTTTGTTATCAATTGTGTATGTGCAATCGATTACATAAGTGTCGTCAATTAAATTTGTTTGTTTGAAAAAAAACTGAAGAAGCGTGATAATAGGCCATTTTTGTTCATTCCTATATGATTACCGGCATGTTTCCTTTTCCGTATTAAACTTGTATTGAGGTGAACCTGTAGATGTTTAGTGTTGATCACTTCATTGGGTTTGAGTTGATCAGGATTGGTTCTCAATATGATCAACTCATTCCTGATTTTGATCTTGACCTTCTACTTTGAATCCACTGCTTGAATAGGATTGATAATTGGTTATAGCTGCATAATCTGATAGTTAATGATCAAATGTTAGCTGTAATTCAGAGGGGTTTAAATACAGATGTTTAAGGCTTAGGGTAGAACACTAATTCTCAGGGGTTAAAGGGTAATTTTGGGATTTAACAGAATTCATTAGAATTAACTTAAGGGGTCTGTCAAGTTGGTTAATAAATATCCTTATTTTAATATTAATGGGCGACATAACATAATAGCATGTGAATTAATAAGAATACTCTAATGCCCCATAACTCTTGATTAATACAATAGGGAACAAGCATGGGGAACCAATAACTTGCATAAGGAGAAGGCCTTAAGGCATGGGAATCAAAGGGGTATGGGCCGAGCTTAAGGTCTAAGTTTTCCAGGCAGTGTTAGGGGCCTGTTTTAGGCTATAAATAGTCTCACTTAAGACTAAGAAAGGGCTGGATTTTGAAGATAAAAAAAAAACTCCAGAGATATAGAAATTTGGCTGACTTTTAACATAAGAGTGCAGTTTTAGAGAGTGAAAACAGGCTGTCCATTATCCAGAGATCAGTAGTTTGAGAGTTTTTGAGAGTGTTCTGTTTTGAGTGTTAAATAACAGAAAATCTAAACTGTCCTTTGCATCTTTTGCACTTCTGGTTCATCCTGTTCTGTTTGTGATTGCTGGCTTGTTTCTGGGATTTCACTGAGGTTTTCTTTTGGGTTTACCTGAGTTTGCTATCGATTTTTTATTGTTACTGTTTTATCGGTTTGCTGGGAATTCTACTGGTTTTCTTTGGTTAAAATCTATTGCTGGGCTTTCTGTTACTCTATTGTTGTGTTGCTATCGCTACTGTTGATCCCCTTCTTCCTTCTTCAGTTCTGTTCTTCAATCCAGGTACACACATGATTCCAACACTGATGTAACTGTGAGATTGAGCATGAAATGAAAGTGTGAAGACTTTTAAATACTGAATGATTGCATCTGTTTAATAGATAAATGATGAATTAGTATTGTACCTGTAGTTTAATAAGACATGTGATAAGTGTTTATATAGCTTAGTTTTATAACTCAACAAGAATGCATGATGTAGTCTTGTACTTAACTGGAACTGTTTGGTATTTAAATTGTAGTTTGTAGTTGTCAATTGCAGATTCAATTGTAGTTGGTTGTGTAAATTGTAGAATGAAATAAAGTAGTTAGTGGGTTGGCTATTCAGATTTAATCTCCCATTAGTGGTTGTGTTTAAAACAGATTTTAGGACTATATCCTAATGAGTAGTGATTCGCCATTCCTCCTAGTACCATGTAGCTTTAACCACTTTAGCTAACTCTACCAAAATCGGGTCCCATTAGGCAATGTATAGGACATTGTTTGAATCCAGTTAATAACATCTTCTAGTAGCTAATTCCAGTAGTCTCAATCATTCGAAAATGTTAGTTCAAATCAACTTGGGAACAGTTAGCTTGTTTTACCACTTTGTCAATCTCGCATGCATATTATAATTTCAGATTTAGTGGTTCGCTTATAGAATGAGGCACGAACAATTTTCTATTTTTACGAGTTCGAGTGCAAATTTCCGTTAGCATCTATTGTAATCTAATAACTAATAAGAGGCCCGACTATAACAACTCGTAAGTATGCAAATGAATTAGGACTTTTTCTTCTTTTATTTTAGAGACGGACGAAAAATAGAAGAATGTAGTCACTTTATAATGATCCTTTTAAAATAAATGAGATGAGCCTCGCCAAATAAAACACATAAGTTGCGGAGCCCTCCATAAATGGATATTATAATTGGATAGACTTCAGGATCGGCCGCTTAGTGAACTTCACGGCTTTTCCCCAAAATAACAGTGTGTTAGTCTCTTTAGGCGCGTACTTTAAATAACCTTACTTTCTTAGACTCGGGTGCACATTTATTTGACCCAAATCCAAAACTCAACAAAGTCGAAATGTGTCGATAATCACGGGTAAATTGATTGTGGCGTGGTTCGAGATGCATTTTCATGACGTTGTAATTATTTTTAAAATAATGAATGAGACGAGCCTCGACAAATAAAAATACATAAGCCGCGGGGCCCTCTATATGTGTTTGTAAAATTATTTAGATTTCGGGATGGACCGTTTAGCAAAATTTAACGTCCTTAACCAAAATAATAGTACTCTAGTCGCGCCTTTAATAAATTACTTTCTAAAACTTGGGTGCACATTTATGCGACCCAAGTCCAAATCTCAACGGAGTCAAAATGTGTCGACAACCACGGGTACATTGATGTGACGTGGTTCGAGATACGTTTTCACAATGTTGCAATTCTTTGTTAAAATAATATTAATAATAATAAAAGTGGTGAACAGTTAAAACTTGCATATAGGTCCATAATTGTTAAAATCGGATAAATAAGCCGGATATGACAGTTGAGCGACCGTGCTAGAACCACGGAACTCGGGAATGCCTAACACCTTCTCCCGGGTTAACAGAATTTCTTATCCAGATTTCTGATTCGTAGACTGTAATATGGAATCAACATTTTCCTCGATTCGGTATTCAAACCGGTGACTTGGGACACCATAACTCTCTCAAGTGGCGATTCCAACTTTTAATAATAAATCACGTTTCGATTGTCCTTTAATTGGAAAAACTCCCCTCTACCACGCCCTTTGCGGGGTGCGGTAGCGCCAAAAGGAGGTGTGACAACTAGTTTGAAAACTTATTAGTATAACTATTGTTATTTTTGTAGTGCGATCGCTATCAATTTAATAGTATTATAACTTTTAGTATTATACTTAAACTATCGTTTTTACCTATATCATAATAATACTAGTTTTTTAGTAATATACCGTACTATTATTTGTTATCGTCTCTTTTATATTATATAATATCTATTGAAATTATATACCAATACTTATAACAGTAGCATTTTTTTCCTTATAACTACCTTATTCTTTCATTGTTGTAATCGCCTTTACTATTATTATTTACGATTACCACATGCTAATAATAAATTATTACTATTATTTTTATTTTGCTTCTAATATTTTATTTCAATACTATTCTTTTCTAGGAACTAGGTAAAAAAAAGTTTAATTTTCTTTACTTTAAGAATTTCAAGTTGTTTATGACCCGTTCTTCTACAAAAGAGCTGGTGAGTTACAATCCTTAAGTTGAAAGATCTCTTCGATTGTGCAGGAAAGGGAACGCATCTTCTTCTCAAAACGTAACCTTCAACGAAATGGAGCATCAACTAGGTGATGACGACAATCCACAAGAAATCCCACCATAAGTCCATGTAGATGTGCAGTTTGATGAAGTGGTGCCAAGACCAGCAAATAGAATCCTAAGGGATATGCTAGACCTGACCGCAATAACTGTGAATCTAGTGTTAGGAAACCCCTAGTAGCAGCTATGTAACGACCCGACCGGTTGTTTTGAGCTTTTGTACTTTGATCGCCAGTTCTCGGGCATGAATTACCTCGTGTGGTGCATTATGACTTATGTAAATCGTTGGTTTTGATTTTCAGAGTAATCAGAATGAACTTGGAAGAACAACTCTCAGTTTAAAGCTTAAAATTGGAATGGTTTGACCAAGATTTGTCTTGTTTGTATATGATCTCATATTGGAATTTTTATAATTTGGTAAGCTTTTTTAGGAAATTTGGGACTTAGGAGCGTGATCAGAATGCATTTTGGAGGTCCGTGAAAGACTTAGGCTTGAATTGGCAAAATTGAGATTTCGGCATTTTCCAGTTCATAGGTGAGATTTTGATATAGAGGTGGGAATGAAATTTCCAGACTTGCAGTAGCTTCGTGCTGTCATTTGGGATGTGTGTGTAAAATTTTAGGTCATTCGGACGTGGTTTGGTTGGGTTTTTGATCAAAAGCGTATTTCGGAAGATTTTGAAAACTTAGGCTTGAATCAGATGTGATTTGGTAGATTTGATGTCGTTTGAGGTGTTTTGATGATTGGAACAAGTTTGAATAAGGTATTGGGTCATGTTTGTGCTTTTGGTTGAGGTCCCGGGGGTCTCAGGGTGACTTCGAATGGTTAACGGTGAAATTGGAATTGTGTTGCAGCAGCTGATATTGCTGCTTCTGGTATTTTTGTACTTGCGGTTTGGGGAACGCAGGTGCGGCACCGTATAAGCGGATATTTGGCCGTAGAAGCGAAAGTTGGTCAGGTGTGCAGATACCGCAGAAGCGGTCGAGTGGACGCATTTGCGAAGCCGCAGATGCGGAAGTCCTATCGCATATGCAGTTTTGGGTTTCAAGTGAAGGACCGCAAAAGCGGTGGTTTGGCCGCATATGCGGTACCACAGAAGTGGCATTGTACCGCTGATGCAGAAAGGCCTGGGCAGAACATATAAGTTATTTCATTTTGCAAGTTTGAGTTATTCCACCATTTTTCACTTCGATTTGAGAGCTTTTGGACGATTAGGAAGAGGGATTTCAAGGGAACTTCGTTAAGGTAAGAATTTTGGACTTAAAATACATTTCCATGGTAATATTTCATGGATTACGACTGAAATTAAAGGAATTTAAGGACTAAAAATGAAGGATTAGGGATTGAGTTTAAGAGGCATTAAATTGAGGATTTGAGGGGTCATTTGGACTCCGATTGTGGTATTCTTGATATGCATAGACTCGTGTGGAGATAAGGAATCCAATGATGTGAAAATTTCTGAGTTTTGAGAAGCGAGACCGGGGGCTAAGGTTTTGCTAATTTCGAGATTAGTGCCCTTTATTGATTGTTTTCGCTTGGACTTTATTTCCTTAGTATATTTTGATGTTATCGTTCTGATTTTAGATAGATTCGACGTGTTTGGAGGCCGATTTAAGGGGCAAAGACGTTGCGAGCTAGAGATTTTGCCGGTTCAAGGTGAGTAATGATTGTAAATGATGCTCTGAGGGTTTGAAACCCCAGATTTGCACATCGTAGTTGTGATGACCCAACCCATCGTCTCATGAGAACTGCTCTATTTCCCCTTTTTCCTGCTTTGTTATGCTTCATTATCAGTGTCTTGTGTGAACGAGTTGAATTGGGTTGATTTTTGGAAGAAAATGAGACACTTAGTCTCTTTAAGGAAGGCTTGTTTTGGAAAAGTCAACTGGATATTGACCTATGAGTTAGAGGGCTCGGATATGGATTCCGATGATTTGGGAGATGATTTGTGACTTAGGAGTGTGATCGGAAGTGATTTTGGAGGTCCGGTGTAGAATTAGGTTTGAATTGGCGAAGTTAGTATTTTGGTGAATTCCGGTTGATAGGTGAGATTTGGATCCAAGGGTCGGAATGGAATTGCAAGAGTTACTGTAGCTTCGTTAGGTGATTTGGGATGTGTGCGCAAAATTTCAGGTTATTCGGAGGTGATTTGGTTGGGGTTTTAATCAAATGCGTGTTTCACAAGTTTTAGAAGAACTTAGGCTTGAATCCGATGTAAATTTTGTATTTTGATGTTAGTTTTGGTGTTTTGAGAGTGCAAATAAGTTTGCATAATCATATGTGACGTGTTAGTATGTTCGTATGCGGTCCCGAGGAGCTCGGGTGAGTTTCGGATAGGTTTGGGCTGCGTTGTGCTCGTTTTTCTTATGCTTCAACGTCGTTTCTTCAAGCATAAATTATATAATATTGAACAAATTAGCTCTGATTACTATTTTGAATGAAGCATCAGATCCGTATCGTAATTACGGACCCGTAGCAAAAAGAATCGTCAAATTTGGACATTGTATGAGGATTTTATGGCCATTTTACCAAGGTTGCCCAGATTTTTAGGTCAACAAAGAAATTGCCCCTGACAGCGTATTAAAAATCTGCACTATTTGCAAATCTTAAAACATACATATCTCCTTCATTATAAGGTCAAATTGAGTGATTCAAAAGCCTAAATTAATTAGAATTTTACAAGGAATCCATTGGGAGCAGTAAAACACGTGAACACCTATAATGAGCAGGTCGAGTTTTCTTCAAATGTTTGAACGGGAAAAAGCTTCTGAGTCGATTTTTAAGAGAGAAAATCAGTGGGTATCACAGAGGTAAGTGATTTGATTTTTAAAAATCGTTTATGGGTGATTATAGAACATAATCTCAGCATTTAATTCATGAAAAATAGTAGAAATATAGGATTTTGGGCCCTGAGATTATGAGACCTTTAGGAGTCGATTTGACGGGTCAAACGAACTCCGATTTTGGTGTTCTTTATATGTACGAATCGGGAGAAGATGAAGAACACTTTTCTATAAAAATTTATGAGTTTCGAGAAGTGGGACACGGGCTCGGGTTTTGTCAATTTCGGGATTATTGATGTTTTTCGATTATTTTCGATTGGATATTGATCCTATAGTATAATGTGACGTATTCATTATAGTTTTGGTCAGATTCGATTTGCGAGGAGGTCGATTTGAGAGGCAAGGGCATAGCGAGCTAGGATTTTGGCCGGCTTGAGGTTAGTAATAGATGTAAATGTTGTGTTGAGGGTTTGAAACCCCAAATTTGCACATCGCAGTGCTATGTTGAGGTGAATTGCATGCTGGATAACGGGCGTGGGGTAGAGCACCATCGGTAATTGTGACTTGGTCTGTCCCGCTTAATAAAATTACTACCTAATTGATTGAAGCTTAGTTGATATCCTTATAAAAATGGATTAATTGTCATAATTGGGCCTCATGCCCCACTATTTAATATTATTTTACAAACTCAGCCGCATTAATTGAATTTTGAGACTTTAATGATATTTCACTGTTGTTTGGGTTGAGCACTATTATTTTATAGATGCCCGAGGGGCTTATGATATTTCCTGGACTGAGAAGGCTTTCATGCCTTGAGTGTGATGTGAGGAGGCTTTCAGGCCTCGCGTGTGATGTGAGAAGGCTTTCAGGCCTTGAGTTTGATGTGAGGAGGCTTTTAGGCCTCGAGTGTGGTGTGAGAAGGCTCTTAAACTTGAGTGTGATGTGAGGAGGATTTCAGGCCTCGAGTGTGATGTGAGAAGGCTTTCAGGCCTTGAGTGTGATGTGAGAAGGCTTTCAGGCCTTGAGTGTGATGTGCGGAGGCTTTCAGGACTTCAGTGTTATGTGAGAAGGCTTTCAGGCCTTGAGTGTGATGTGAGGAGTCTTCCAGGCCTCGAGTATGATGTGAGAAGGCTTTCAGGCCTTGAGTGTGATGTGAGGAGGCTTTCAGGCCTCAAGTGTGATGTGAGGAGGCTTTCAGGCCTTATGTGTGATGTGAGAAGGCTTTCCGACCTTATGCTGATATAGCGCTTGGGTGGTAAGGGGCTCCTCCGGAGTCTGCACACCCCCAGTAAGCGCCATCGATGATAAATAGTTGGAGCGGGCTGCACACCGCAGCGGGTACTTGAGAGTACTGTACTATTTGTTGCATTTCTAAATTGACTGCCATTCATTTACTTATCTGTTGCAGCATCATTGTTTCATCAGTTTATTGAGTTGATATTATCTGAATTAAACTGCTGTAATTATAACTTACATTGTGCCTATCTAGGATCTCTTACTCTCAACCCTTATTTATGTTTATTACTTTCTGGGTTGGAAGTACTCACATTACTCCCTGCACCTTATGTGCAGATTTAGGTGCACCCACTGAGGCTGCGTGAGGATTTCTCTGCCGAGCATCTTATCTGGGAACATCAAGGTAGTTGCACGCTGTCTGTAGTCCTGATCTTCCCATCTAACCTATTTGCTTTATTTCCGCACTTTCTTAGAGTAATATGTAGTAGGTTAACACCCGTGTATTAGAGGCTCAGACTTGTGACACCGGATTCTTCAGGCTGTGTACTAGTAGTATTTGTACTTGGGTTTTCCGCATGTTTTAACTATATTTTAGAGTTTCTGTATTATGACCTACTAATTATTTGTGTTAATTGAATCATGAACTGTACAAAAAAGGTTAAGGTTGTTAAATTGGTCGGGCTTGCCTAGCATTGTGTTAGGCGCCATCATGACCGAGGTTGGGGTCGTGACAAGTTGGTATCAGAGCCTAGGTTACTTGTTCTCGCGAGTCATGAGCCGGTTTAGTAGAGTCTCGTGGATCGGTTCGGAGACATCTATACTTATCCTCGAGACGCTGCAGAACCTTTAGGAAAACTTCACATTCTTGAATTCTTATTATGCGTCCTTGATTCAACTTGAAAAGAAACTCTTGAAATTCCTTCCACGTGTTCGTACGCGCATATGAGTGCTCAGTATCAGATGTGCCTTGATGGCTTGTGATTCCCCGATCGAGGGGCGAGATGTAATCCCTGTGAGTTTATATTGGGCCAGTCTGGAGGACTTGAGGCCGAATCTTTTCCTATGGCTTGAGCACCGAGGTGCTAATTGTGTGAACAAGTATTTTGAACTTATACGTTTGGTATTGTCCCTATTAGTGGAAGTGATGGCTGGATAGCTATGTGATGAGTATATTAGTACTGTGAGATGTATCTATGTGACTTGGAAGTGATGAGGAAGGTCTACTAGGTGATAGAAGAACCATTAGGTGTTTGAATTCCATCGTGATTCGAGTTATAGCCCCGAGTTATGGGCGCATGAAAAATCTTTTCATGTTTCCAGTTGAGAGTAAAGTAAAAAATTTATGTTGCGGTATAAATTTAGACTCAGGAAGACTAAGAGAATGCGTACAGTTTAAGACGTTGGTAGGTATAAAGAAATGGTAGTTGGAGGCAAAGTAGGTGGGTCATCTTCTGCGGAGTGTTCTAAAGTTGTGTGATCCTTATGTTATCTATTAGAAGATCTCATTTACAAGTGAAGAAAATGTGTTGACATCTAAATTGGATCGCCCAGAGAGTGGGCTTAACTGTTGTGTGAGCGAATGCGAGATTTGCAGAAGAGTTTAACAAAAAAAAATAAAAATCTAGATGATTTTTGTTTCCACAAGCTTATGAAGGATTGAGTTTAATCTCACTATGGTATTAAGGCAGCAATGGAGTATGTGCGTTATGAGTTGTTAGAAGTGTTTTGATCTATGGCTTCGAGCCAAGTTGGGGAGTTTGCTATTGATTAGCTAATTGTATGGTTATGTGCTATGTTGGTTCCAGTTTGAGGCATGTTGGCGAATCAGTTCTGGTTGCGGAAATTGAGCCGAGAATGGCACGAGTGAAGCAAAATTTTGACAAAGGTTATATGATGCTTCGTAGATGTGTGAGAATCGCATGATGTCTTAAGCTGTTGTTGGTAAATAATGTTCGGTGCATGGAGCGGGAAGATGTTTGTTTGTATTGGGATAAGGTCATATCCTGCGGTGTTAGAGTGCTAACGACCCACGGGTGGTTATGTTCGTTTGATCAGTTGAATTACAGTTTGAATAAGAAGTAAATGACTATCGAGAATGGTTTTAATGTGCCAAAAATTCTACATGTAAAAATCACGTGTCTTAAGGTTGTGTATGTGGTTAGAGACTGTGTTTTCATTGGAAAAGGTCAAGACTTGTGGTATTTTTATGTTAATTATGGGATTTTATGTATCAGTATCTGGAAAGTAAAGGTAACACATTTAGATTCGCAAGAAGTTCTTCAGAGTAAAGTATTTTGGAATGTGGTGTTTCTGGGAATATTTGAGAGAGGATTCAGTGGCTTATGGGTCTTAGACAGTGTGGTCTTGTGCTTGGATCTCGTGTAGTGAACCTGGGTTGAGGAACTGTGGTGCTACAACAAGGGGAAATATCAAGTTGATGATGTATCAGAAGGGAAATTAGATATACGGAATAGCTTGATAGTAGACCGAATCGGTATGGTAAGGATATGATTAATTCTTCGTATGTGTTCGAGGTAATGAGCCTTACAAGTATTTTGCAGAAATGCTCTTGGGTTTTGATGGCTTGCTTAGCTTGGTCGAGTTACAAGGATTCCGTCCTAGCAGTTTAATTTATGCAAACAGAATTGAGAGAGTTCTTGTTGATTTCTACCGTGGTTGAAGAAGTGCATTTTCTACGAATATGGGAGACATGGAATGTGTAATGGTTTTTCTTCTAGATGGGATCAATGGAAGTTCTTGACTAGTTGAGCGCGTAGATGTCTGTGGCTCGGAAGGGAGATAAAGGTTTTCCTACTATCCTTGTATGGTATGGTATATGCGGTATGTTGTGGAGGATCGAGATTTGCGTGTACGAGGTTTCAGTTCAGTTCTGAAAAGAAGTTCATAAAATTCTTATTCAACTGGTAGCCTCAGATAATCAAGGAAATAGTGATGCTAATTGGAAGCGATTTGACGAGCGTATATATCTCAGAAAAAGGGTAATGTGATTAAACTGATGATACTTCGGTAGTATTGCAGCATTTTCTTGTTGGATCAACTGGTGGTATTTGGGTTTTCTTGGTGGCACAGGAAATTTTAAAGTATCTATTGTGGAGTAATGGGGTATTTATGATGTGGTATGCGTTCGGACGGCAAAATTGAGATCAAGTATGATGATTTATGTGCTATATGGAGTTGGAGACTGGGAGTTCTCATGTACAAGCTATGTCGTGGTTGTGGATCGTGTGTATTCTGCACTGTTTAGCGCAAGTCAGGATTTGGAGGCCCGAGAGGATCTTTATTTGCTATTATGTTAGATTTTGGATGTGATGTTGAAATTCAGACTGGTTGTCTTAGTATTAGGTGATTCTAAACTATTGCGCTGCAGGCTATGCCGAAAATGCCACGGGTTGAGTGGCGAGGTGCATTGGATTATGTTCTTGCAGAGTGGTTTATATTTCAAAGACCCAGTGGACGGCTGGAAAGGATTGTTTTTCTTAATTGGGCCTTTGTGATAGATGTCAATGCAGAGGTTTCTACCATTGGTTCCGTTCTGGTGTTAAGGGACTTTTCGGATGCGTTTCTTGTGGCCCGGCATGTCACCGGGCGAGGTTGTGGATTTCAATATTGATTTGGTGCCGGGCACGATATCGTACGGCTCCAGCAAGAGTTATAGTAGTGGAAGGAGCAGCTTCAAGCTTTCTTGGTATTGAGTTCGTTGGTAGGCCGATGTGGATATGTGTTTAGCTTGAGTGTGCTTGGTTGGCCCCGAATTTTATTGTTGAGGGATATGTTGATTCGATCGTTATTGAGCTTGTTAGTGATCTGAGGAGAGCTATGAGTTGCTTTTCGGTGTTGTGAGACGTTATGATTTTTTGGTTATGGGCACATGTGGTGCGGTCCTATTGGGGATTCATAGTAAAAGTCAAGCGGGAAGAGTAATTGGGTGTTGCTCGGTAAATGGAGTAATGTTATGACCTATCGGGTTGCGTGGCGTATGTTATTTGTTTCACCGTGGGTGTAATGAATTGCTTTGGTTCTAGACATCAAATTGTGCGTGGTTGTCAATTTTGAGCATAGTGACTTGAGGTGTTTCATATGTAACATTGTTTGGATAGGATCACACATTGTAGCGAGGCTACGTGGAGATATGACCTTTTGGGGAAGATTCAAGTGTTCTATTTCTATGATGTGAGACGGGGTCTCAACCTTGTGTTGTGATGGTACTGATGAGCTTGAGGTACAACTATTTCGTTTGAGTCATTTTTCATGATTTGAGTATGTTCAGACCGTTTCTTATTGGTGCACGTATTATGCAAGTTGTGGCTTAGGCCTGTATTTAGGTGTCATATCACCAGAGTGGTGTGTTGGATTCGAGGTGATCGTTGGGGTCACTAATGAATACGAACAGATTTGATTTCAGCTTGTTGGAAGGATAATATCGAGGTTCGGCTCATAATCTGCTGTGGTATTAGTCAAAAGGGAAGTGGCTTCATGAATGGTTGATATGAGAAATGGTTACGATTTATTGCATGTTTCATTTATCATTGGCAATATATGAAAGTGTTAGAATAAGACCTTAGTTGATAAGAGGTTTTCTACTGGTATTCAGGTATTGTGGGCAACTGCTCTGAATAGATGTTATCGTTTTGCGTGTTTGGGTTATGTAGTATATCATATGATTGAGGGTTATTACAGCTGGTTCGGGCTTATTCTGAGTATAGATGTGAGGTTCTGATCTTGTGTATGATTTCGGAAAGTGCAATGTGGTTCTATGGTTTATGTACTAGATGGATTGTGAAATTTCAGCTATGTTGTGTCATCGGACCTATGCGAGATATGGTTATGTGGGATCACCCCCGAGTATATGCTTGGTAAGGTCACTCAGCTATTGGTTGGCTTCTAGGACAACTCTGAGTATGCTCGAGGACGAGCGTTTATTTATGTTGGGGAGGATATGACGACCCGACCCATCGTCTCATGAGAACCGCTCTGTTTCCCCCGTTTCCTGCTTTGTTATGCTTCATTATCAGTGTCTTGTGTGAACGAATTGAATTGGGTTGATTTTTGGAAGGAAATAAGACACTTAGTCTCTTTAAAGAAGGCTTGTTTTGGAAAAGTCAATTGTATGTTGACCTACTAGTTAGAGGGCTCGGATGTAGATTCTGACAATTCGGTTAGCTTCGGGGGATGATTTGTGACTTAGGAGTGTGATCGGAAGTGATTTTGGAGGTCCGATGTAGAATTAGGCTTGAATTGGCGAAGTTAGCATTTTGGCGAATTCCGGTTGATAGGTGAGATATTGATCCGAGGGTTGGAATGGAATTTCCAGAGTTACTGTAGCTTCGTTAGGTGATTTGGGATGTGTGTGCAAAATTTCAGGTTATTTAGAGGTGATTTGGTTGGGTTTTTGATCAAATGCGTGTTTCAGAAGTTTTAGAAGAACTTAGGCTTGAATCCTATGTAAATTTGGTATTTTGATGATAGTTTTGGTGTTTTGAGAGTGCAAATAAGTTTTAATGATCATATGTTACGTGTTAGTATGTTCTTATGCGGTCCCGAGGAGCTCGGGTTAGTTTCGGATAGGTTTGGGCTACGTTGTGCTCGTTTTTCTTGTGCTTCGACGTCGTTTCTTCAAGCATAAATGATATAATATTGAACAAAGAAGCTCCAATTACTGTTTTGAAAGAAGCATCAGATCCGTATCGTAATTACGGACCAGTAGCAAAAAGAATCGTCGAATTTGGACATCGTATGAGGATTTTATGGCCATTTTACCAAGGTTGACCAGATTTTTAGGTTAATAACGAAATTGCCTCTGACGGCGTATTAAAAACCTGCACTATTTGCAAATCTTAAAACCTATATATCTCCTTCATTATAAGGTCGAATTGAGTGATTCGAAAGCCTAAATTCATTATAATTTCACAAGGAATCCATTGGGAGCAGTAAAACGCGTGAACAGTATACCTATAATGAGAAGGTCGAGTTTTCTTCCAATTTTTGAACAGGAAGAAGTATCTGAGGCAATTTTTAAGAGACAAAAATCAGTGGGTATCATAGAGGTAAGTGATTTGATTATTAAAACTCGTTTATGGGTGATTATAGACCATAATACCAGCCTTTAATTCATGAAAAACAGTAGAAAAATAGGATTTAGGGGCCTGAGATTATGAGACCTTTTGGGGTCGATTTGAGGGGTCAAACGAACTCTGATTTTGGTGTTCTTTATGTGTACGGAATCGGGAGAAGATGAATAACACTTTTCTGTCAAAAAATGGAGTTTTGAGAAGTGGGGCCGGGGCTCGAATTTTGTCAATTTCGGGATTATTGATGTTTTTCCATTATTTTCGATTGGGTATTGATCCTATAGCATAACGTGACGTATTCGTTGTGTTTTTCGTTAGATTCAACACGCGAGGAGGTCAATTTGAGATGCAAGAGTATAGCGAGCTAGGATTTTGGCCGGCTTGAGGTTAGTAATAGATGTAAATGTTGTGTTGAGGGTTTGAAACCCCGAATTTTGCACATCGTAGTGCTATGTTGAGGTGACTTGCATGCCGGACAACGGGGGTGGGGTAGAGCACCATCGGGAACTCTGACTTGGTCCATCCCGCTTAATAAAATTACTACCTAATTGATTGAAGCTTAGTTGGTATCCTTATAAAAATGGATTAATTGTCATAATTGGGCCTCGTGCCAACGGATTGAATCCTTCAGGGATTGCTCTTACTGATTTCTTACCATTTATACATATAATTGAACTCGGTCCTAGAATTTAATATTGTTTTACAAACTCAGCCGCATTAATTGAATTTTGAGACTTTAATGATATTTTCACTGTTGTTTGGGCTGAACACTATTATTTTATTGATGCCCGAGGGGCTTATGATGTTTCCTGGACTGAGAAGGCTTTTCTGCCTTGAGTGTAATGTGAGGAGGGCCTGATGTGAGAAGGCTTTCAGGCCTTCAGTATGATGTGAGGAGGCTTTCAGGCCTCGAATGTGATGTGAGAAGGCGTTCAGACCTTGAGTGTGATGTGAGGAGGCTTTCAGGCCTCGAGTGTGATGTGAGAAGGCTTTCAGGCCTTGAGTGTGATGTGAGAAGGCTTTCAGGTCTTAAGTGTAATGTGAAGAGGCTTTCAGGCCTCGAGTGTGATGTGAGAAGGCTTTCAGGCCTGGAGTGTGATGTATGGAGGCTTTCAGGCCTCGAGTGGGATGTGAGAAGGCTTTCAGGCCTTAAGTGTGATGTGAGGAGGCTTTTAGGACTTATATGTGATGTGATAAGGCATTTAGGCCTTATGTTGATATAGCGCTTAGGTCGTAAGGGGCCCCTTCGGAGTCAGCACACCCCCAGTGAGCGCCGTTGACGATAAATAAATATAGCGGGCTGCACGCCGCAGCGGCTACTAGAGAGTATTGTACTATTTGTTGCATTTGTTAATTGATTGTCATTCATTTACTTATCTGTTGCAGCTTCATTGTTTCATTGGTTTATTGAGTTGGTATTATCTGGATTAAACTGTTGTAATTACAGCTTACATTGTGCCCATCTAGGATTTCTTACTCTCAACCCTTATTTGTGTTTATTACTCTCTGGGTTGAGAGTACTCACATTACTCCTTGCACCTTGCGTGCAGATCTAGGTGCACCCACTGAGGCTGAGTGAGGATTTCTTTGTCGAGCATCGTTTCTGGGAACATCAAGGTAGTTGCACGACGTTGATAAGTTGGTATTTTACCAACTTATCTTGTATTTAAATCTATACTTTTGCTATGTTTGAGTGATAAAATTGTGTATTTGATGCCATTTACATCTATTTTATAGTTCTATGTGATTTAGAAGTACTAGTGAAAAAAAATCAAAAAGGAGCTAAAATGGAAAAACAAAGTCTGCCCAGTTATTATACTGTGCGATCGCAATATATTGTATGTGATCGCATAAGTCAAGAAAAGTAAAGCAGTGTGAACGCAAAGAAGAAAGCCTTGTCAGCGGATGGTCAACATACATGTGCGAACGCAGAGCTACATATGTGATCGCATAGCTGCGAGAAATCATTCTCTGCGTTCGCGGTTGAACTAGTGCGAACGCATAGTGTATTTTCTGGGCAGTTCTGGGCAAAAATGGAATTTCACAACTGTAATTCCAAAACCATTTTTATACATGACCAAGCAGATATTTTATAGATCTTTGGCTTATTTTCAGTCCTCATAGACTAGAGAGAACAAGTTGGAAGCTAGGGTTCTTGCACACACACTTTCGTTTTGAAGATTGAAGCTTGTGGTTAAGATTTTCTTACCCATTTATGTTTATTTCTTTATTTACTTACTTTGTATTGAATATTTAAGTGTGTAGTATTTATTTTCAACACTTGAAACTTGTTTATGGAAGTATTCATATTTAAAGCGTGGATTAAATACCTTGTTGTGCTTATGTATTGAATGATTTTTATTCTTTAATGAAGTGAGTTATTGTTATTTTAATTATTCTTGTTCTTTAATGTTTCCAAAGGGATTAGCTAACCCAAGGACTCGCCCACTAACTCCTAATTGATTTTGGAAAAGAGAATTTGGGGTTGGGAAAGATTAATTAACAAGAATTTGAGGCGTTAACCCTCATTTTATAGATTCTACCTAGCGATAGGATTGAACTACTTGTAGCCATTCCGGGTGTGCTTAATCTTCTAATTATTTTAGGGATAATTCAATTATGAAGTCTTGTTAGTCTTCGGAAGAAGCTAATTAAGAATTAGTATACGTGGCTAATTAACATAAACTCGCTCATATTTGTAAAATCGTGAAATACATTGGATCGTTACTTGAGTGTAATTCCCGATGCAACCATACTTGTAGCCATTGATAATTTTACTTGCTTTCTAGGTTAGTTTACATTTCCTCATTTAGGTATAAACACTTTTCAAACCAAAATTCTTAGTATTTGGCATTGCGCGATAAGCGATAATTTTCTTACATGCCTAATCGCCTACACATTGTTCTCTGTGGGATTTGAACCCGACTCATAGTTGGGTAAATTATATTACATGGGACCGTGTCTATTACTTTTTAGTAGTGGATTTGGACGTCATCAGACGTCCGTAGTCATGATCTTCACATCTAACCTATTTGCTTTATTTTCGCACTTTTTTAGAGTAATATGTAGTAGGTTGACACCCGTGTATTAGAGGCTCGGACTTGTGACATCGGATTCTTCAGGCTGTGTAGTAGTAGTATTTTTACTTGGATTTTCCGCATGTTTTAACTATATTTTAGAGTTTCAGTATTATGACTTAGTAATTATATGTGTTAATTGAATCATGAACTGTACAAAAAGGGTTAAAGTTGTTAAATTGGTCGGGCTTGCCTAACAGTATGTTGGGCGCCATCACGACCGGGGTTGGGGTCGTGACAATAGTGCTATATTGAGGTAAGGCAGATGCTTGATGATGAGCGTGGGGTCGTGTACTATTGGGAATTGTGACTTGGTTTGTCCCGATTGATAATTTTACCGTGTATTTGACGGAAAACTATTTGCTATCATCATTATTTGGGCTGAATGCCATATTTGGGCCTAGCGCCAGCTATTTGAATCCTTCGGGGATTTTTTTAATATTTCCTCACTGTTTTGATTTTATACTTGAACTCAGCCATGTTATTTTCCACTGTTTTGAAAACTAAGACAAATTTATTTTGCTTTAACACTTGAAAAGATATTTCAAATAATATTTTAGGCTGAGCATCATGTTTTATTATTTCCCTAGTGGATTATGTGATTTTGACTGAGTAAGGCCGAGGGCCTGTATGGTTAGGATACTTTTGGATTGGGCTGGATGCCACATCAGTGAGATACTGATTTGATAATGAGGCCGAGGACCTGAGATATGTACGCCACGAGGTGGTTTGTTGATTGATTTGAGGCCGAGGGCCTAGATTTGATGCCACGAGATGGCTTGATATTGCGCTTGGGCCGTAAGGGGCACCTCCAAGAGTCTGTACACCCCCAGTGAGTGCGGGTACCCATTATGATTTGAGATATAGCCCAAGGGGTTGATATTGTTCTATGTCACAGCCCGAGGGGTTGGTATTGTTCTATGTGATTTTCCCGAGAGGCTGGTACCATCCTATGTGATTGCCCGAGAGGCTGTTATTGTTTTGAGATATTGCCTGAGGAGCGAACCTTTATGTGTTTTTCTTTCATATTTACTTGTCATTTACTTGTTAAACAATGGGATTTGTACCCGAGGGGCAGATTTTTGTGCTTATATACACTAATTGTTTTGCATTCATTTGCGTAACTGTTTAAAATGCCATTTTCAAAGAAGTTTAAACTGAGCTAAGATGTTTTAAGAAATTTTTATAGCTTCACTGCTTTCTCACTAGTTTTTGAAATGCTTCTATACATCATCTTGATATGCTTTACATGATTTCTTACCATTCAGGCTTTAGTTATGATTATTACCTACTGAGTTGGAGTACTCACTTTACTCCCTGCACCTTGTGTGCAGATTCCTGTATTTATACACCTGGTAGCACGTTTTGGCTGATCGGAGGCAGATTTATCGGAGTTTAGCAAGGTAGCTGCCGGCATTCGTAGCACTACTTCTTTCTCTTCATTCATTAGTTTGTATTTGTACAGTCCCGACTTTCAGTTGTATTTATACCCTAGTAGATGCTCGTGACTTGTGACACACCAGTTTGAGCTGTATCGGGTTGTATTTTCGCTACTTATTATTATTAAACCATATTTAAACTGATTTTATATTGTTTAACTGTTTTAAAAAAGTTAAATTGGGTTTAGTTGGTTGGCCTTGTCTTCAGAGAGGAGCCATCACGACCGGGTCGGAGTTTTGGTCGTGACAAGCTAACAACTTTGAAATCAGGACTGGCCTGATTCAAACAATTCAACAATCTTGTATCTTTACAGGACATTCAAGCGAAGATCGACATAGTCATTTGATTGATTTTTTGGAACTTGTTGAAACTACCAAGTATAATGGAGTACCTCCTGAAGCTATCAAGTTAAGGCTCTTTCCTTTTTCTTTAAAAGGAGATGCCAAGACTTGGTTGCGAAGTTTGCCTCAAGGGTCTATTACCACATGGGACTAGATGACTCAAAAAATTTTAAACAAATATTTCTCTCCTGTGTGAAAACATTAAGACAATATATATCTAATTTTTTGCAAACTGACACTAAGTCGGTTTATCAAGCATGGGAAAGATTAAAATCAATGCTGAGAAAATGTCCACATCATGACATTCCTGAACATATGCAGTTGTATATTTTTTATCACGGGTTAAAACCCTCTTCTAGAAATGTGATTGATGCAGCCGCAGGAGGTTCTGGAATGGGTAAAACTACAGAAGAAACATTCCAATTATTGAATGAGATTTTTTAGAACGCCATCCAATGGCCATCTGAGCATGTAATCATCAAGAAGGCTACTACAGTAAATTATGTAGATGCTTTAAATACACTGACAAAACGGATTATTTCCATGGCACAAAAGTTTGAATCTTTTTAGGTGAATACACAACAACCAAACCAAACTGAAACTTGTGACTTGTGTGGAGGAAATCATCTAAACCATAAATGCTAAATGATCAACCAAAGTGATGAACATGTTAATTTCATCGGTTACAAGCAGTACCCTTTTGGAAGTCCAATGGCACAAAAACATCTAGGATTTCAATGGAGCAATCCAAATGGCGCCGAGAACTCTCAAAGCTTCCAAAAGCAATAGGTACAGGGTCCGCCTGGATACCAGAATCAAAATCGTGGGCAAACAAATTTCAGACATTATTAACAAGCAATCCCATATCAGCAAAGGCCTCAACAAACTCATTCAAATCTTGATGACCTTTTGTACAAGTACATTGAGGTGACTGATGAAAAGATGGAAAGCCACAATTGAGCCCTCAAAAACCTTGAAGTTCAGTTAAGCCAACTGGAAACTCTTGTATCTGAAAAGATTGAGGCTCCCTTACCAAGAAATACAGAGAAAACCCCAAAGGAAAACCTTAAGGCCATCACCTTACGGTCAGGTAAGAATCTTGAGGAACCCTATGCAGACACGAAAGGCAAGAATCAGGAAGACTAACAGGTAAACATAGGTAAGAATGTTGAAACACCCCCTAAACCATCTAAAGATAGAGAAATCAAGAAAAAAGAAGAAAAACATATTGAAATGACTCATCTTCCTGTGACAATCCCTTTTCGACAAAAAATTAAAAGAGAAAAGCTTGATAATCAATTTGTAAAGTTTTTGGAGATTCTAAAATAGATTCACATAAATATTACTTTCACTGAAGTTTTATTGCAAATGCCTTCATATGCCAAATTTCTAAAAGAAAATTTTTCAAGCAAAAGGAAATTAGAAGACGTTTATGTGGTAACGCTTACTGCAAAATGCAATGCTATACTTCAAAACAAGCTACCACAAAAACTTGGCGATCCAGGTAGTTTTACTATTCCATGCACTTTGGGAGGATTATATTTTGAAAAGGCACTTTATGATTCTAGAGAATCAATAAATTTGATGCCATTTTCTATATTTAGAAGATTAGATCTTGGCGAAATGAAGGACATAGGTGTTTCTCTTCAGTTTGCAGATCAAAGTACTAAGAAACCCAATGAGATAATTGAAAATGTGCTTGTGAGAGTAGATAAATTTGTTTCCGTGTATATTTTATAGTACTTGAAATGAAGGAATGTGCCGATGAACCAATTAATTTTGGGTATACCATTTCTTGCTATAGGAAGAGCAATCAAAGATGTCCATCAAGGGCAACTAATCTTAAGAGTTGATGAAGAAAGTCATTTTTTATATGCAAAAGATGTTAAGATTTTCAGGGGATGAGGCATCATCATCGTGTTTTTCAATTTACATAATTAGTAATCTTATAGATGAATTCAAAGATGATCACTTAATTTCATATTCAATGGAAAGGTGTTTGGCCAAATCCGGCACCACACATGATGATGATCCCACCATCAGAAGAGAAGTTGAAATACTGGAAAAATATTCCGAGGAAGAAGAAATACAACGAGAAGTAGTTCAACCAAAAATTGAACTCAAAGTTCTCCCCTCCCATTTAAAATATGTTTATCTTGAGCAAGAATTATTTCCAATGATTATTTCCTCTTCTTTGACTGCAGAACAAGAAGAAAAATTGATTGAAGTGTTGAAAGCACATAAATGAGCCTTAGGATGGACTATAGAAGATATCAAAGGAATTAGTCCAGTTGTTTGCACACATAGGATCCTTATGGAGGATTGCTACAAGCCAATAGTCCAGTCCCAAAGAAGACTGAATCCAGCAATGCAGGAACTAGTGAAAAAGGAAATCGTAAAGCTTCTGGTGGCAGGTATCATTTATCCTATTTCAAACAGCGCATGGGTAAGTCCCGTTCAAGTAGTACCTAATAAAGGAGGTAAGACAGTTGTAAAAAATTAAAATAATGAGATCAAACCTTCCAGGACTATCACAAGATCGAGAGTGTATATTGATTATAGACTGTGATGACCCAAAGGGTCATCACACATTTCTAATTGAATTATGTGGTTCAGAGACCTTGAAAACCTCATTTAGAGTCACCTTGATTTGTGTGCACTGTCCGGGCGTGTAGCCGGAAAGCTTAAATATGAAATTCTATGAAAAATGCTAAGTTTTGATGTTAAAATGAATAAATTTGACTTCGGTCAACTTTTTGGGTAAACAGATCCGGACCCGTGATTTAATAGTCCCGGAGGGTCCGTAGGAAAATATGGGATGCGGGGGCATATGCCCGTAATCGTATTCTGAGGTCCCCAGCCCGAGAAATGAATTTTTAACAAAACTTGTTTTCTGGAAATGTTTATAGACTTTTGAAATGAACTTTGGTTAGAAAGTGATGGTATCGGCCCCTTATTTTGGTTCCGGCGCCCGGTGCAGGTCTTATATATGTTTTACATCCTTCTTGTAAAATTTGGTTAAAATCAGACGTCGTTTGACGTGTTTTGGACTTAAATTTCTAAATTTGAAACTTGATGAAGTTTTGAAAAAATTCTTGATTTTGAGGTTTGATTCATTGTTTTTGAGGTTATTTAGGCGATTTGATCGCACGGTTAAGTTCGTATGATATTGTTGAGTTAGTTCATGTGTTTGGTTAGGATCCCAGAGGGCCGGGGTATGAGTCGGATGTGTTTCGGGATGGTTTTAGACTTAGAAACGTTGCAGAAACAGCAGTTCTGGTATTCTGAGATTTTGTTCTATGCGATCGCATAGGCGTTTCCGCGATCGCATAATGTAAGTTTCCAGGTGTCCTGTTTTGTTCTATGCGATCGCATATATTCCTCCACGATCACGTATAGTAACCACCCTTTGTTCTATGTGATCGCATTCCTCTTCCGCGATCGCAATGCATAAAAGCCAAACCTAGGAATGCAAAGTCCTTTCTTCTATGCGATCGCAGTGTTTGGTTCGCGATCACAGTGACCAACTTTCCCTTCCCCTATGTGATCGCATGACCTTCTCCGTGATCACATAGACAATTTTTGCTCAGTTAAATTTTTAAACTTAAGAAACAGTAGCTATGGTATTCATAAAAAATTTCACAAAACCTCTTCTTCTCCAAGCTCTTAGGCGACAATTGAAGCAATTCTTCATCAAAACCTCTTGGGTTAGTAATCCTTAACTTATTTTCTTCAATTTTTATCAACATCTAATGAATGTCTATGCCTAAAACATGTTATTTAGGGTAGAAAATTCGGGATTTGGGTAGAGTTACGACTTTTTGATTTTTCTTGATTTAGACCTCGTTTTGGGGTCGAATTTGAAAATAAATTATATATTTAGGCTCGTGGGTGATTTGATTTTGATCCGAACCTCGTATTTTGACCAAGCGGGACCGAGATTGATTTTTGAGTTTTTGGGAAGAATGCTTGGAAAACTAAAATTAGGCATTGTATTCGAATTGTTTAGCATGTATTGATGTTATGAAGTCATTTATATATAGATATAATTGATTTGGAGCCTAATTCGAGAGGGAAAACGGTAATTGAGGATTGGATTGGCCATGGAAGTTTGAGGTAAGTGTCTGGTCTAACCTTTGCTAGAGGGATTAGGAGTTGAGTCCTATTTGCTATGTGATGATTGTTAAGTACGACGTATAGGCATGGTGACGAGTATCTATATGTTGGTGTCTAGTATGACCGTGAGTCTTTAAATTGTGAATATCTTGATTCTTGTTGTATCTTTCATGCCTTGGTGATGATTCCTAATTATTGTGAAAAGTTTGTGGAAGGAATTGTGACTTTTGAACATCGTGGAGCATTGGCTCAAGTTATATTTCGAATTGAGAAAGTATATGAGATGATTGAACCCTTTGGAGAATTGGCTCAAGTGGTAGAGTGAGTTATGAAATGAAAGTGAAAGAAAGAGAAAGAGTTACTAAAATGTTCCTTTTCCGGGTTGTTGTTGCTTTGTTTATTGTCTCTCTTGCCGGGATGTTGAGATTATTGATGATGTTCCCTTACCGGGATTTAATTGTTTAATTATTGTTCCCTTGCTGGGATTTCTATTCTTATTCTGTTTATTCCCTTGCCCCTTTGTTTGTGGTTGTTGTTTGGGTGAGGAAGAGTGATACAACACGAAGGGTGATGTCGTGCATTGATTGCTATGTGAGGAAAGAGTGTAAAGCACGAAGGGTGATGTCATGCATTGATTGCTATTGTGAGGAAAGAGTGTAAAGCAGGAAGGGTGATGTCGTGCCGTACGATGTACCATTCCGTACCGATTTTCATTGATTATATGGCGAGGAAAGAGTGATAAAAGCATGAACGGTGATGCCGTGTACATTGTTATTATAGGATTCATTTGGTGAGAACGAGAGTAAAAAGCACGAAGGGTTATGCCGTGCAAATTGTTGATTTCTGACTATTGTTGATATTTTAGTTATGTTGTTTCTTTCCTTACTTGATGTTTTCTATTCACAACTATTATCTTCCACACATTATGTTCCCCCCTCCCACCTCGACTGGTTATTTCCTGTATTTCTTTTCCGTTGTATATATATATTTGAACTGCACAGGTTTATTTGGTAATCTGGTCCTAGCCTCGTCACTACCTCGCTGGGGTTAGGCCAGGCACTTACCAGCACATGGGGTCGGTTGTGCTGATGCTACACTCTGCACTTATGTGCAGATACCGGAGCAGCTTACGGTGCGCAGTAGTAGCCAGGGAGCCATCCTTCAGTACACGATATCTCGAGGTAGTCCTGCAGGCATCCACAGGCCCGACATCTCTTCTATCCATTTATGCACTGTTTCTTTTCTACCGAGACAGAGTTTTATTTAATTGTTTCAGACTCTTGTATTTAGCGGTCTTAGATAGTCCGTGTAAGTTGTGACACCAGGTGCTGGGTAGAGACATGTATTGGCTATTGTGCATTTTGGTTTTCTATTTATCTAAGACTTCCGCTAAAAGTTTATTTTCCGCTGTTATTTAATTGCTTAGCCATTATTAATTTAATTATCAAAACAAGTATAAAATGAAAAGGATTAATAATTTTCAAAGGTTTATGGCTTGCCTAACTTCCACGAGTAGGCGCCATCACGACCCCAAGGGTTGGAATTTCGGGTCTTGACAAGTTGGTATCAGAGCACTAGGTTACATAGGTCTCACAACTCACGGACAAGCTCAGTAGAGTCTGAGGGATCGGTATGCAGACGTCTGTATTTATCCCCTAGAGGCTACAGAGTTAGGAAAACTTCACATTTGTTCTTTCTTGTCATGCGGTTTTGTCTCTCAATACTAATTGCCTTTCTACTATATTCTTTGACAGATGGCGAGAGCATGCGCTTCCTTATCTACCGCTCAGCAGCCTGAGCTCCCAACAGAAGCTCCTACAAGGGGCAGAGGGTGAGGGCGAGGCCGTGCTAGAGGCCGAGGTAGGGGCAGAGCTCAGCCTCAAGCAGCAACACCAGTGGAGAATCCTCAGGTTGATTTTGATAACAAGGCTCCGGCCTCAGCAATTACGGTGGGCCCAGCTCAGGTCCCATAGGGGTTTAATGCTACCCCAGTTCTTCAGGATGCTCTAGTATGATTGGTGGGCCTCATGGAGAGTGTCACCAAGAAGGTTTGCTTACTGTAGCACCAGCCACTTCTCAGGCTAGAGTAGGAGCCCAGACTCCTACTACTCGCACCCCGAAGTAGGTAGCTCCCCAAATTCAGACTCCAGTGGTTCAGCCAGTTAGAGCCGTTCAGCCGGGTGTGGTAGCTCAGACCGGCGATGGCGCGACTATGTCAACCGATGCTTTGTGGAGATTGGTCAGATTAACCAAGCTCTTCATTACTACTTTCAGCGGTGCTTCTTCTGAGGATCCCCAGGATTTCTTATACAGCTGCCACGAGGTTCTCAAAAACATAGGCATTGTTGAGACCAATGGGGTCAATTTTGCTACATTTTGCCTATCTGGATTCGCCAAGACTTGGTGGAGGGATTATTGCTTAGCCAGCCCATCCGAGTCGCCATCTATGACTTGGGAGCAATTTTTAAAGTTGTTTCTGGAGAAGTTTCTCCCCGTTACTCAGAGAGAGGCCTACCATAGGCAGTTCGAGCACCTCCAGCAGGGTTCCATGACTGTTACCCAGTATGAGACCAGGTTCATCTTAGCTCACCATACTCTAGTCAAACTTCCTACCGAGAGAGAGGGTAAGGAGGTTTACTGACGGTCTTATTCAGCCGATTCGTCTTTATATGGCCAAGGAGGCCGGGAGTGACATCACTTTTTAGGATGCGGCCAATGTGACCCATAGAGTCAAGATGGTTCTGTCCAGGGAGGTGGTCATGGTTTGGATAAGAGACCCTATTATTCAGGCAGATTCAGTGGTACCTCGTCTGGAGGTAGAGATTCATATGGTAAAGGCCATCCTTCTAGGCCCTTTCAATCAGCTCTTCAGGTTTCTCACGGTGCTTCAGGTAGCCGTGGTCCTCATGTGCAGTATTCTGATCTGCAGTCTTTCAGTGCACAAGCAGCTCCTATCAGTGCACCGCCACTCTAGAATTTTTGAGGTGGTTATTCAGGTTGATAGGGTTAGTCTCAGTTTCCTCAGCAGCCGAGGGCTTGTTACACTTGTGGTGATCCGGGTCAAATTGCCATTTTTTGCCCCCGAGCACCGGGTAGCTCTCAGCATCAGGGTTCGCATACTATGGTACAGACTTCAGGTGTTCCATAGACCGCCCAACCAGCTAGGGGTGGGGGTAGAAGTGCTAGAGGTGGAGGTCGAGGTCCTAGAGGTGGAGCTCAGGCTGCCAGAGGTAGAGGCCAGCCAGTAGCAGGCCGTCCTAGATAGATAGTTCAGGGTGGTGGGGCCCAACCCCGATGTTATGCCCTTCCAGCCAGGCCCGAGGCTGAGTCTTCAGATGCAGTCATTACAAGTACCATTCTAGTTTGTGATAGAGATGCTTCAGTGAAATTTGATCCAAGGTCTACGTATTCATATGTGTCATCCAATTTTGCACCGTACCTGGTCATGCCTAGTGATTCATTGAGTATTCTTGTTTATGTGTCTACACCGGTAGATGATTCTATCTTGTTCGAGCGAGTCAATCATTCTTGTATTGTGGTGATTGGGGGTCTTGAGACCTGTGTTGATTTGTTGCTTTTAGACTTGGTTCATTTCAATGTTATATTGGGGATGGACTGGTTATCACCTTACTATGTTATCTTGGACTGCCATGTCAAGACTGTGACCTTAGCTTCACCCGGGTTACCTCGTTTAAAGTGGAGAGGGACTCCTGGTCATTCTACTCACAGTGTTATCTTGTATGTGAAAGCTCGACATATGGTCGAGAAGGGGTGTTTGGCCTATTTGGCGAATGTTCATGATTCTAGTGCTGAGGTTCCCTCTATTGCTTTTGTGCCCATTGTTCGTAAGTTTCCTGAGGTATTCCCTTCAGACCTTCCGGGTATACCACCCGACAGGGATATCGACTTCTTCATTGATTTGGCTCCGGGCACTCAGCCCATTTCTATCCTGTCGTATCGCATGGCCCCGCCAGAGTTGAAAGAGTTGAAGGAGCAGTTGCAAAACTTGATCGAGAAGGGTTTCATTAGACCCAGTGTTTCTCCTTGGGGTGCGCCGGTATTGTTTGTGAAGAAAAAAGATGGTTCGATGAGAATGTGCATTGATTACCGGCAATTGAACAAGGTTACAATCAAGAATAAGTATCCACTGCCGAGGATTGATGATTTGCTCGATCAGCTTCAGGGTGCCAAGGTATTTTCAAAGATTGACTTGAGATCTGGCTACCATAAGTTGAGGATTAGGGCATCCGATGTCCCTAAGACAGCTTTTCGCACTCGGTACGAGCATTATGAGTTCTTGGTTATGTCATTCGGGTTGCCCAATGCCCCAGCAGATTTTATGTAGTGAACCGAGTGTTCATGCCTTATCTGGATTTGTTCGTGATAGTCTTCATTGATGATATTTTGATATATTCCTGCAGCCAGGAGGAGTACGAGCAGCACCTCAGAGTGGTTCTTCAGACTCTGAAGGATAGTCAGTTATATGCTAAGTTCTCGAAGTGTGAGTTCTGGTTTAACTCAGTTGCATTCCTGGGTCATGTCGTATCAGTAGAGGGTATTCAGGTTGATCCGAAGAAGATTGAGGCACTCAAGAGCTAGCCTCGACCAGCATCAGCTATAGAGATTCAGAGTTTCTTAGGATTGGCAGGCTACTATCATCGGTTCATGGAGGGATACTCATTGGGTACATGTTGTTTTCGTACTCATACTACAATTCTGTGCATTTTTATTACACATGCACATGCATCTCTAGTGGCCTACTGAGCATAGCGGCATGGTTGACACAGAGACTAGGTGAGTGTATATCCTTGAGGCGACCCGCAGCTAGTATAGTCTCTCTCAAGATTTTATTTATTTTCTATCCAACTGTATTCCGGATAGCTGTTGTACTTTATTCGGTTTTCTTAGAAATTGCTGATGTACTTGTGACACCAGGTTCTGGGATGTATTTGGGTTTAAATGCAGAAATTTTAAATTTGCTAAATATTTCATTATTTATTCGGAAGAATATACTGATGTGTTGTTTTATTCGTACATAAGGAGTGTTTTTAAAAATTTTAAAATAAGAACTGAATTAAGTATTTCAGTTGGCTTGCCTGATAGCGGTGTCTAGCGCCACCACAACCCTTAGTAGATTTCGGGTCGTGACACGCTGGATGATGAGCGTGGGGTCTTTCACTACTGGGGATTGTGACTTGGTATGTCCCGATTGATTATTTTACGCATATTTGACTGAAACTTATTTGTTATCATCATGATTTGGGCTGCTTCCATAGTTAGGCTTCGTGCCAATTATTTGAACCCTTCAAGGATTTTTACCACTGTTTCCTCACTGTTTTGATGTATTATTTAAACTCAGTCCTGTTGATATCTACTGTTTTACAAACTCAACCAATTTTACTCAGATTTGAAACTTAAATGATATTTCTAAATGATATTTTGGGCTGAGAACTACTGTTTTACAAATGCCTAAGGGCCTTGTGATGATTTTTGGACTGGGTGAGGCCGAGGGCCATATGTGAGGATATGCTGAGTGAAATGAGGTCGAGGGCCTGAGATACATTTATATGCCACGAGGTGGCTAGAGTGATGTGAGGACGAGCACCGAGTGATGTGAGGCCAAGTGCCGAGAGATGATGCCACGACGTGGCTTGATATTGTACTTGGGTCATAAGGGGCCCCTCCTAGAGTCTGCACACCCCTAATGAGCGTCATCGACGATACATGGATCGGGCTGCACGCCGCAACGAGATGTGGATCGGGCTATCCGTCGCTGTGCTTACTATATGATACCATTCTGAAATTGATATGAGAGAGAGAGAGAGAGCCTAAGGGGCTGACGAGTGTTCTGAGAGTGAGCCTGAGGGGCTGGTACTGTTTTGAGATGTTTCCTGAGGGGCGAACTTTTATGTGTTCATCTTTCAGATTTACTTGTCTTTTTACCTATTTTACCGTGGTATTTGTGCCCGAGGGGTGGATTTTATTTGCTTATTGGCACTAACTATTTTGAAATCATTGCGTAACTGTTGAAAAGGTCATTTTCAAAAGAGGTTTAAATTGAGATAAGATATTTCTAGAGATTTCACAGTTTCACTGCTTTTATCAAATGATTTTACACTGCTTCTGTACAGCATGTTGGTTGCTTTCCGTTATTTCTTACTATTAAGTTGTTATTTACCTTTATTATTCACTGAGCTGGACTACTTACTTTACTCCTTACAACTCGTGTGCATATGCAGGTATTGATTCACCCGATAGCAGGTTTTGGCTGATCGCAGGCGGAGTTATAGGAGTTAGCGAGGTGACTTCCAGCGGTCGTAGCACCGTTTTTCTCCCTTTATTTCATTATTCTTGTTTTATATATTTTAGACCTTTTAGTTTTATTTACACCCGAATAGATGCTCGTGACTTGTGACACCGCCGTTTGGGCTGTGTTGGGTTGTACTTCCGCTAATTAATACCATTAAATCATATTTAAACTGCTTATGAACTGTTTAACTGCTTATAAGAGGTGTTCTGTAATGGTCTGACTGGTCTTGCCTTCACGAGAGGCGCCATCACGACCGAAGCGGTGTTTGGGTCGTGACAAGTTGGTATTAGAGCCTAGGTTACAAAGGTCTCACGAGTCATGAGCAGGTTTAAAAGAGTCTCGCAGATCGGTAAGGAGAAGTCTGTATTTATCCTCGAGAGGCTGCAGAACCTTTAGGAAAACTTCACCTTCTTGGAATCTTATCGTGTTCCTTGATTCAGCTTGAAAAGTAACTCTTAAAATTCCTTCCATGTGTTCGTATGCGCGCATGAGCACTCAGTATCAGATATGCCTTGATGGATTGTGATTCCCCGATCGAGGGGCGAGATGTGATCTATGTGAATTTGATGTTGGGCCAGTCTGGAGGACTTGAGGCCCGGATCTTCACCTATGGCTTGAGCATCGAGGTGCTGATTGTGTGAGTAAGTGTTTTGAACTTATATGTTTGGTATTGTCCCTATTAGTGGAAGTGACGGCTGGATAACTATCTGATGAGTATGTTAGTACTGCGAGATGTATTTGTGTGACTTGGAAGTGACGATGAAGGTCTACTGGATATAGAAGAACTATTAGGTATTGGAATTCCATCGTGATTCGAGGTGTAGCCCCGAGTTATGGGTGTGTGAATGATCTTTTCATGTGTTCCCAATTGTGAGTGAAGCAAATTTCATGTTGCAGCATGAGTTCAGACTCAGGAAGACTAAATGACTGCATACAGTTTATGACAGTGGAAGGTATACAGGAATGTTAGATGGAGGCAAAGCAGGTAGGTTATCTCCTGCGGAGTGTTCTGAGGTTGTGTGATCCTTGTGTTGTCTATTAGAAGATCTCATTACAAGTGAAGTATATGTGTTGGAATTTAAATTTGGGTAGCTTGAGAGAGTGGGCTTATCTGTTGCGAGAGTGAATGTGAGATTTGTAGAAGATTTACAGTACTAGATGATATGTGTTTTCACAAGCTTACAAATGATTTGAGTTTAATCTCACTATGGTATTGTGGCATCAATAAAGTAAAAGTGTTATGAGTTATTGAGTGTATCTTGATCTATGGATTTGAGCCAAGTGGGGGAGTATGCTGTGAGTAGTGATTGCATGGTTAGGTGCTATGTTGGTTCCAGTTTGAGGCTTACGAGGGAATTAGCTATGGCTAGGGTAAAGGAAAATTTTGACAAAGGTTATATTATGCTTCATAGGGTATGAGAATCACGAAATTTCTAGAGTTGTTATTGGTAAAGAATGCTCGGTGCGTAGAGCAGGGAGTTGCTTGGTTCTATTGAGATGAGGATTTCATTCTGCGGTGTCGGAGTGCCAATAGGGCACGGGTGGTTCTGTTCGTTGGATCAGGTATATTGCATTTTAAATAAGAGTGAGTGATTCTCGACAATGGTTTTAATGTGCTCAAGATTCTACAGGGAACAATTGGGTATTTAGAGTTGTATATGTGGTTGGAAATTGTGTTTTCATTGGAAGAGATCAATACTTGTGGTACCTCTATTTTAATTATGGGATTCTATGTATTAGTATCAGGAAAGTAAAGGTAACGGATTGAGATTCGCATGGAGTTCGTCAGAGTAAAGTATTCTAGAATATGGTGTTTTGGGGAATATTTAAGGGAGTATTCAGAGGTTTATGGGTTTCGGACAATGTGGTTTTATGCTTGGGTCTCGTTTGGTAAGCCTGGGTTGAAGAATTGTGGTGCTACAGCAAGAAGGAATATCAATTTGAAGATGAATCAGAAGGAAATTTAGATGGATGGAGTAGCTTGATAGTAGACTGGATCGGCATGGTAAGGATATGATTAAATCCTTCTGTGTGTTCAAGGTAATGAGTTCGTATAGGTATTTTGTAGCAATGCTCTTGGGTTTTGATGACTTACTTAGCTTGGTCTAGTTAGAAGGATTCAACCCTGGCAGTTTAGTTTGTGCAAATGGAATTGAGAGAGTTATTGTTGGGTTTTACCATGGTTTGGAGATGTATATTTTCTATGAGCATGCAGAGCATGGGATGTATAGTGATTTATCTTCTAGATGGAACTAATGGAAAGTTCGTGACTATTGGAGTGCGTAGTTGTTTGTGGCTCGAAAGGGAGATGAAGTTCTCATGTTATCCTATGATGGTATGGTATATGCGGTATGTTGTAAGGATCAAGATTTGCATGTGTAAAGTTACGGTTCAGTTTTGAAAAGAAGTTCATGGAACTCTTAAGCAGCGGGTAGCTTCAGATGATTAAAAAATGGTACTGCTAATTAGAAGTGATTTTATGAGGGTATATGTTTCAATAAGGGTAATGTGATTGATTTGATGGCACTTCAGTAGTATTGTGGCACTCTCTTGTTAGATCGACTGGCGATATTCAGGTTTGCTTGGTGGAACAGGGAAATTTTAGAGTATCTATCATGGAATGATGGGGTATTTAAGGTGTGGTACGCTTTTGGACGGTGAAACGGGGATCAGGTACGATGATTTGTGTGCTATATGGAGTTGGAGCCTGGGAGTTCTCACGTTCAGGTGATGTTGTGGTTGTGGATCGTGTGTATCGGCACCGTTCAGTGGCTATCGAGATTTGGAGGCCTGAGTGGATCTTTCTTTGCTTGGCGTGTTATATTTTAGATATGATATTGGGGATTTAGGCTGGTTGTCTCAGTATTGGGTTATTCTGGACTATTACGATGTGGGCTATGCCGAAAATGCCACGGGTTGAGTGGCGAGGTGCGTCAGATTATGTTCTAGTAGAGTGGTTTTACAATTGAAGACCCAGCAGATGGCTGGGAAGGATTGTTCTACTTATTTGGGTTCTTGTGATGGGTGTCAGTGATGAGGCTCCTCATATTGATTCAGTTTCGGTGGTGAGGGACTTTTCAGATATGTTTCTTGTGGCCGGGCATGTCGCCGAGGCGAGGTTGTTGATTTCGGTATTGATTTGGTGCCGAACACCGTATCGTATAGCACCGGCAAGAGTTATAGTAGTGGAAGGAACAACTTCAGATTTCCTTGGTAATGAGTTCGTTGGTAGACCAGTGTGGATGCGTGCTTTGGCTTGAGTCGGCTTGGTTGGACTGAATTGTATTTTTGAGAGATAGGTTGATTCGACCATTATTAAGCTTATTGGTGATCTGGGAGTTCTATGAGTTGCCTTTCTGTGTGGCGAGACGTTATGAGTTGTTGGTTATGGGCACATATGGTACGGTTCTGTTGGGGTTCATAGTAGAAGTCAAGCGGGAAGAGTAATTGGGTATTGCTCGGTGAATGGCGTATTGGTTATTCTCTATCTGATTTGCGTGGTATATGTTACTTGTTTCACCTAGGGTGTAATGATTCGCTTTGGTTTCAGACATCAAATTGTGTGTTGTAGTCAATTTCGAGCATAGTGACTTCTGGTGTCTCATGTAGAGCAGCGTTTGGATAGGATTGCGCATTGCAGCGAAGATATGTGGAGATATGACCTTGCAAGTTAGATTCATGTGTTCTATTCTATGATGTGAGATGGGTTCTCAGCCTTGCGTTGTGGTGGTACTGGTGAGCTTCAGGTACAACTCTCCCATTTGAGTTATTTTCATGATTTGACTATGTTCGGACCGTTGCTTATTGGTGTGCGTATTATGCTAGATGTGGCTTAGGCCTCTATTGATGTGACATGTCACCAGGGTAGTGTGTTGGGTCAAAATAGATCGTTGGGATCCTAATGAATACAAACGGATTCGATGTCAGCATGTTTGATGAGTAAATATCGAGGTTCGGCTTAAAAATTTACTATGGTAATTGCCAGAGGAGAAATGACTACATGAATGGTTGATCTGAGAAATGGTTATGGTTTATTGCGTGTTTCATTAATCGTTGGCAGTGTATGAAAGTGTTGGAATGAGACTTAGTTGATAAGAGTTTTTCTATCGGTATGTGGGTGTTGTGTACAATTGTTATGAATAGAAGTTATTGCTTCGAGCGTGAAAGTTATGTGGCTTATCATGTAATTGAACCTGAGGTTGCAAGTATGGGTTATTACAGCTGGTTCGGGCTTATTCAGAGTATATATGTGAGATTTTGGTCTTGTGGATGATATCGGTAGTGGAAATGTAGTTCTAGAATTTATGGGCTAGATTGGATTGTGTAATTTCAGCTATAACGTGTATTGAGACCTATAAGAGATAGGGTGACGTGGGATCACCCCCGGGAATGTGTATGGTAAGGTTATTGAGCTATTGGGTTGGCTTCTAGAATAACTCTGAGTACGTTCGAGGACGAATCTGTGTTTAAGTAGGGAGGATGTAACGACCCGACCGGTCGTTTTGAGCTTTTGCACTTTGATCGCCAGTTCTCGGGCATGACTTTCCCCGTGTAATGTATTATGATTGATATAGTTCATTGGTTTCGGTTTTCAAGAAAATCGAAATGAATTTGAAAAAAGAGTCTTAGTTGAAAACCTTCAATTTGAAAGGGTTGACTTATTTGTATATGAGCTCAAATCAGAATTTTCATGATTTGATTAGCTTCGTAGGGTGATTTATGGCTTAGGGACGCGATCAGAATGCATTTTGGAAGTCCGTGGAAGGATTTGGCTTGAATTGGCAAAGTTAGTATTTTGGCGAATTCCGGTTGATAGGTGAGAAATTGATCCGAGGGTCGGAATGGAATTCTGAGAGTTGTTGTAGCTTCGTTATGTCATTTGTGATGTGTGTGCAAAATTTTAGGTCATTCGGACGTCGTTTGGTCAAGTTTTTGATCGAAAGTGTATTTAAGAAGTTTTTGGAAACTTAGGCTTGAATTCGATGAATTTTGAGTAATTTGATGTTGTTTGAGGTGTTTTGATCATTGGAACAAGTTTGAATGATGTTTTAGGGCGTGTTGGTGTTTTTTGGTTTAGGTCCCGGGGGCCTCGGGTGAGTTTCGGATGGTCAATCGGACCATTTTTGGCATTTTGGAGTTGTAGATTTTCATCCTAGCTGTTGCAGAAGAAATGGTCTTCACGATCGCGTGAAGTCCCTCGCGATCGTGTAGGGGGATTTTGCGTTGGCCCAGGTTTTCTCTTTGCATTTAAAGTTATAGGTTCGCATTCGCGTAGTTTTGGAGGTGGAAGCTTCGCGATCGCGGTGGTGTGTACGCATTCGCATATAAGGATTTAGGGGCCTAGTGGATTTGTTTTCCGCGTTCGCGTAGGCTGTCCGTGTTCGCGTAAGTTTGGGAAAAAGAGCATCGCGTTCGCATTGAGTATTTTTGAAGCCATGGATTTTTGTGCTTCGCGATCGCTGTCGATGCCCCATTTTTCCTAAAGAGCGAAATCGGGTTCACGACATTTGGGAGGACAACACTTTTCCCACTTTGGGAATTGGGTTTTGAGAGTTTGGAGAGTCACCACCTAATGATTATAGTGCATTAGGACACTTTAAAAGAAATAAAGATAGAAAACCAGTGTTCGGGTAAGGGCTTGAAATTATCTCGAGGGGAAGGTGTTAGGCACACCTCAAGATCCACTAGTGTGGTTCCCAGCCATGCTACAATTGTGACTTTTAATGCAAGCAAACAAATAAACAAACAAGCATTGCAAACATGGAAAATGGTTACAAATAAGAATGTGAAAAGGATTTAGAAGTGCTGAAATTTGGAAGGAAATAGTTTTTGTGATTAAAGAAGAGATACGCAAGTAAAGGAAATGGGTTAAATAATCGATACAAGTAACTTGAAAGAAGTACAAGGAATGGGAGTTGAAGACTGGAAAGCTTTTAAAAATTCTGAAAAAATTATTAAACTAATAAAGGGGAAATTGGGGGTCCTAGGTTTATACATTACATGGATCATTCTCACAACACCGGCACCTGATTGTACACATAGTGTTATTGTGTAATCATCATCTCCATGTCTACCCTTCCCACCCCGTTAAGGTATTGGAGCGCGGAATGGTATCGTTTGCCTATTGCATGCCACTACCCATCCAAAACTATCAGTCTCGGGGTATTAGGACATCTAATCCTAAAATGGGAAGAAAGGGATGGGTCCTTTATGGAGTTTAAAGGACAAAAATTCTAATCGACATTCAAAAAAAGCAAGTAACAAGTAGGGAGAATGAACAAACAAACAGGCAAAGCTCACATAAACCCCATAAATCAGATCACTTATAGTTTGGCATGCCCTTACACATACTGGTTTGGTCTTAAAAAAATTAAAAATTAAGCAGCGGGCAGATTGGTTCAATACATACGTTTAGATGGGAAGCCTGCATTAGGCAACTTGGATCCACTTGTCAGAACTTAAGGTATTTTAAGCGAGTGATTAAGAAAGTACTGATTTCAGAAAAGAAATGAATGGACTAATGCAGAAGAGTTAAAAGAGAAAATAAAGACTGTTTGAGTAAAACACAGGAGAGTTGTGAAAGAGTTCCAGAAAGTGAGAATATTTTAAGGGAAAGACGAGTTGCAGGACTGTTTTCGAAAGATAGTTTCAGGGACCGAGTAAAACATTTAGGCAGAGAATTTAAAAGAACTGTTTCTGAAGAAGGATGCAGATTTGAGGAGTAAAAAAAATACTGGTTTATGAGTATTTTATTGAAAACATGACATTAAAACGTTAAAGACCGGTTGACAGAACGTTATTGCTTAAAACGAATCAGGCAAGTTTGAGACGAATTCCTATAGGCATGATATCTATATTTGATTTTAAAACATATTGTTGAACTGATGAAAGAGTGATTATTTGATTACCCTACGGTTTGTCTAACGCATATGCACTTCCTATAGGCATGGTTTCTATATGCAACTGATTACGTGAATATTAAGTCCTATAGGCAGGATTTCTAATGACTTGCAATATGATTAAACGTTAAACCCTATAGGCAGAATTTCAAGATGACTTGCAGCTTAATTAAGCGTTAAACGCTATTGGCATGGCATCTAGGTAACTGAATTAAAATGTTAAACAGACCTATATGCAGGATGTCTAGTAAAGAAGTTAAAGTCCTAAAGACATGATATCTACCCTTTTATTGATGCAAGAAAGTAAACCCCTCCCACACCATTTTTTTACTGTATCCCCCAAATTTCATACAAAGATTATTTACAAATCAAACTGAAATTAAAGATACATCAAAAGCTAACAGCTGGATCCAAGCAACCTAATTCAATATTGATGTCCAACAACATGTGTTTAACCAATTTCGGGATCCAGATTTCCAAAGCCCTCTCTTATCCGAAGTGTTTCAGAGTTCCAAGGAGCCTCAAGGGCTCCAGGCAGTGCTTACACTCTGGATAACAATTAGAATAGAATAGTGCAGTGTGGAATAGCCAGCCCTTAGGAATCCATGTTTAAAGGGAGCTCCAGGGTCCCAAAGCATGGCTTACCAAAGGGGGGCAGAACTCAGAACTAGGAATAATTGCAAAGTGAGAGAGGGATTAGGGAACCATAGCAAATGGTAGTCATGCCCAGCCATGGGTGTAGACTGGCACACTCCTGACCAGTTGCTTGGTCCAAACAAATTAAGAGCAGACCTTACAGGTAAGACTGAGTCTGGATGGTGATTAGGACACCACCAGACTTGAGCCAAGGCTTAGCACATAAAGGGGAAAGGGGAGTGGGAATTGGTTTGAGTAAGGGTTCAAAAGAACCTAGTTCAAACGCATGGGCAGCAATAATATGATGCTGCCATGACTGGAACTATACTCTCATACAAAGGGGTAAAGGGGAAGGGGTTCACATGAGAAAAGAGCACACAGAGTTGCAGAAACATGATGAAGGAAAGCATAACAGTCTAGAAACAACCACATGGTGAAAGAAAGCATAACAGGCTAGAAAATAAACACATAGCTAAGGGGCACTATTTAACTAAGAATGACATACCAGATGCAAAGTATGAATAGCAGGAGAAATAGAGTACGTAGACAACAAGAGATCAGCAGGAGCAAACTCAAGTCTTCAGCAAATACTTGAGAGTTCAAAGAGAATTTGAGAATGTTTTAGAAAGTAAAAGGAGAAGAGGAGCAGGGAGCTCAATACTATAAGTGAGAAAAGCAATTTTGATTGTGAAAGAGTGCAGAAAAGTTGTATTTTTTTGAATGCAGAAGTAATGCAGAGAAAGTAGTGAATTGAGAGTCTATCTGTCCTTTTTTTTTTTTGAGTTCTCCCCTCCCTCCAAGAGCTGAAAGAGTAGTCCCTTTTTATAGTGTAGAAGACAAGTAAGAAAAGAGGTAAGAAAATAGTTTTCAATCAATCACATAGGATTTCCCTTTGGTTAAGGGATTTGATTTCAAACGGGCATGGGATAATTAAGGAAAGAGAAACAATCAAAAATCTTTCCAAAGTATCATAACACAGGTAAATACACAGAGTTTATTTAAGGCAAGAATCCTATGGTACATGATTTGTGAGAAATAAGGCAAGTAGATCAATCAAACAGCCAGTAAATTGAAAGCTTTGTTCGAATGAACTTAGTCAGAAAAAGGGTGAGGAAAAGTTCAATTGGAAAAATCAGTAACAAATCAATCGAGCCTTATTAAAAGGAAATTGGAATCAATTACAAGTTGGCAGAACCCTTTTGAAAGAAAAACCCTCATATATAAGCACACAAGTGTCAAACAAGAAAGAAAAGATTGGCATAGACAGTTTCAAAATCATAAGCAAAGGAAAGTTCCAGCTCAGTTTATAGACTCAGCATGAGTTTGAGAGAGCCCAGGGTCCTAAATAGAACCCTAGTCCCAACACAGAACCCAAAACTCGCAAAAATCCCAAACCCTAGGGTTTCAATTCGAGTAGGGTACAGAAAGGAGAAGGCAAATCATTGAAACAGACTCAAGGTCTCTTTCAGAGCACACAGATACAATAGCAAGTTCGAAGCAACATAGTGAAAAATCATAAAGAACAGGTTTAAGAAAAGCTCAGAACTCAAGCAAGTTCAGGAGAGAAAAGAGGTGACATAGAACTTTGGAAATGTAGATGAAATAGGTTTAGAACTCAAACACAGGTCCGGTAAAGGCAAACAAGACTCAGTAAGAGAATAGTAAAGGAACACATAAGATAGACATGTAAAAACATGTTGTAGAAACCAGTAGAAGAAATAACAGAGCACAAATAGAAGCACATGCGTAATAACGGCAAATAGGAGAAGACATGCGAGGAAAGGATACAAGACATAAGCGAAAACTCATAAAACATGGCATAAACAGGCAGATTCGCACAAAGAAAGAAGAAAAAGAAGAAACGGGAATCGTTTAAGATTTTGAAAAAACCTAAATTGAAACAGACTAGGTTTGGAAAGAAAATTAGGGAAAAGCTTTAAAACCTCGAGTATAACACAGATCTATCAAAGATCTAAGAAAATAAAGGAAAAAAGAACCTTGAACAAGCTATTAGGGTTTCTCAAAAACCCTAGCAATGAGAAGGCTTGGAAAGGATCTGGCCTGGAGTAAATCTGAGCCATATCTAAGCTCTTGAGGCTCGAACACGTCGGAACGGTGCCGGAGAAGCCATAGGAGCACAGATCGGCGGAGGATCTGAACAGGCATCGTTGAGGTCAGACCTCAAAACCTTGAACAACCAAGGCCTAGGGGTTAAAGCAGGTGAGCACAGGCTCTCCATGGCATGAGAAGCCATGGACTCCGATGAGATTGGTCGGAGAAGACGAGGGAGACGATTAGGGTTTCGAGGGCTTGAGAGCATTTGAGGGAAGGGGAGGGTTTGAAGGCGACAGTCGAAGGGGAAATGAGGGTTAGGGTTAGGTCGTGTATAATTAAAAAAGGAAAGAACGAATGAAGGCCGTTGATCAAAATGATCAACGGCCAGGATTTAAAAATACAAACAGACGGGTTTGTTAATTGGGTCAGGGGNGGAAATGAGGGTTAGGGTTAGGTTGTGTAGAATTAAAAAGGAAAGAACGAATGAGGGACGTTGATCAAAATGATCAACGGCCAGAATTTAAAAATACAAACGGACGAGTTTCTTAATTGAGTCAGGGGTCGGATAAAAAATTGAATTGGGTCGTCGATTTGGGGCCTGATTTGGGGTCAATTGGGTTTAAGATTAAAACGAAATTGAGGCTATAATTGAAATGAAATGTGGCCAAAATTGAAATAGTTAGTTTTCCCCTGTTATTTTATAAAAATAGTAAAAATGATTTTAAAGGAAAATTGAAGATGCTGAACCAATTAATAATACATATGTATTAATTAAAAAATATTAGAACTAATTTTACAATTATAAAACACTATTAATCGTAGAATAGGCTATAATTGCATTTATATGCAATTAGCTTTTAAAAATAACGAGCAATTTTGTAAAAATGTACAAAAATCACCATAATTATATTAAGGTGTAAATATGAGAATAAAATAAATTATTTGCCAATAATGATAGTCTAGAAATAATTATTGAATTTTGAACTATTAAAATAGACAACAAATTGATTCTAAAAACTTTAAAAAAAATAAGGAAAAAATACCAAAACTCTTGAGAATGCTTATATATGCATGAATATACTATTTTGAGAACATTTGGGTGTATAAAATACATAGGGAAAATTGGGTATCAACAACTACCCCTCTTTACCCGGGAAGGATGAAAGAGTTGTCGGGTAAAGATATGATGACCAATTTTGACCGGAAGCAGCATTTTGAAAAGAATTTGACTGAGCTCTGGTTTCTGAGCTGCCTACATATCCCTGGTTTTATAGGAATCAGGTTGTATGAAGTTCAGGAACCGTTGACGGAACATGCCGACAGAGGTTTGAAAGGACGGACGCGACGCTCGAAAACAAAAGGCGTTTTGAAGTTGATCTGTTGCGAGAACCGGAATGGAGTCACTCCTGCTTAGACGGCCGTTGCTAGTCAGTGTACCTACAAGTGAGCAATACAGGTGTATATTGTGCATAAACTTAAACATGATGCAAGTTCCCATCGGACCATGAATGTTGTCTTTGGGCGGTTAGGATGACGTCCTCAGACCATGATGTCCTGGGCCATGAAGTGCAAAATTGAAGGATTCGCAGGCTATGAAATGATGTTCTCGGGCTATGATAATGGTGCCTCCGAACCATGATGCTTTTGAATAATGATGGGCAAGATATAAAGTGGGATCCTTAGGCCAGGTCATGGTGTTCTCGGGCTATGAAGATGGTGCCTTCGAATGATGACGCCTTTGGATAGTTTGGCGATATTTCAGCCCATGAAATGCAAGATTTGGCGGTATTTTAGCCGACACGAAAGCGTAAATGGCGATATTTCAGCCGACAGAAAAATTTACATGCAGTGCGGCGATAATTCCAGCCGATATGATAAGTAAAATGGCGATATTTCAGCCGATAGAAAAATTTAAATGTAGTGCAGCGATATTCCAGCCGATATGATAAGTTGAATGGCGATATTTCAACAGATAGAAGAATTTAAATGTAGTGCGGCGGTATTCCAGCCGATATGATAAGTAAAATGGCGATATTTCAGCCGATTTGCAAGATGTAAATGAAAGTGGTGGTATTTCAGCCATGCAAGAAAGATAAAGTGGCGGTATTTCAGCCATGCAAGAAAGATAAAGTGGCGGTATTTCAGCCATGCAAGTGGAGATAGAGCTTAACCTCGAAAGGCAGAAAGGGTAGCCTTATGCAGATAATGCAGGATGGAGACAATGCTTAGTCTCGGAAGGCAGAAAGATATCCTTATGCAATGCAGATAATGCAGATGGAGACAACGCTTAGTCTCAGAAGGCAGGAAGGTAGCCTTATGCAGATGATGCTAAATGGAGACAACGCTTAGTCTCGGAAGGCAGGAAGGTAGCCTTATGCAATGCAGATAATGCAGATGAAGACAACGATTAGTCTCGGAAGGCAGAAAGGTAGCCTTATGCAATGTAGATAATGCAGATGGAGGCAACGCGTAGTCTCGGAAGGCAGAAAGGTAGCCTTATGCAATGAAAATAATGTAGATGGAGATAATGCTTAGTCTCGGAAGGCAGAAAAGTAGCCTTATGCAATGTAGGAAGTGCAAACGGTAGTAAAGATTCTTATCTAATTACTGATAACTGATTGTGATGTTGCGGCTGCTGGGGAATATTGCGCACGGGTAGTAAATGCGAATAGGTGCGACGGTTTAATGTGATTGTGTAACATGTCTAGTAACTTTGTGACTTGGGTGCCTGCATCCGAAGAAATATCGTGAGTTTTGTAACGGGGAAAAGGTTAGTTCGTTTTCCCGTGGCCTCTGACATTGAGTATCATTGGGGTAGCGTTGCTAAACAGCACCTGTCACAGTTATGCATGATTTAACAAATATAACGTAAGTAGAAAATAGTTTTTTTTAAATGAGAAAATAATTTTGTTTAAATGAACCAACGACTACGATGTGGTTCAAAACATCGCAATCACTCTTGCTCCAGAATTTTGAGGGTCCTCCTCAAACTTCTGCCCCAGTTTACTATGGTGGCACTTCTGATGGCTGCGCTAAATGGCTGAAGAATCAACTTCGGAAATTTGAGGGTCCTTCTCGAAATTCTGCCCCAGTTTACTGAGGTGACATCCCTGGCGATGAGTGGCTGAAGACTAGCTTCGGAATTTTGAGGGTCCTCCTCAAAATTCTACCCCAGTTCCAATAATAGGGGGAAATGAGATTTTTATTAAATTGTGACTGAACCCATAGGGCTACCTACGTATCCCCTCTTAAACGGGAATCAGGTAAGGCGTAGTTCAAATTACATCATAAAGAAATCATAGATGGTTGCACATAGTATCGTTTCACTACATCTGAGTTGATTGGCTTCGGCCAGACTTCTCCATCCATTTCTGCAAGAATAAGGGCTCCTCCAGTTAAATCCCGGTGAGCCATGTACGGACCTTGCCAGTTGGGAGAGAATTTCCCCTTGGCTTCATCTTAATGTGGGAATATTTTATTCAACACCAGGTACCCCGATGTAAACTTCCTTGGCTTAACTCTTTTGTTGAAGGCTCTGGACATTCTGTTCTGATACAACTGACCGTGGCAAACTGCATTCATTCTTTTTCCATCTATAAGGGCTAACTGCTCGTAGCGACCTTTTACCCATTCTGCGTCGTCCAACTCTGCTTCTTGTATGATCCTTAGGGAGGGAATCTCTACCTCGGCGGGAATGATCGCCTCTGTACCATAAACTACCATGTAGGGAGTTGCCTCGGTTGATGTACGGACCGTGGTGCGATATCCCAGCAAAGCAAATGATAACTTCTCATGCCATTGTTTGTGACTTTCGATCATCTTTCTTAGTATCTTCTTGATGTTCTTGTTGGCTTCCTCTACAGCTCAATTCATCTGAGGCCTGTAGGCTGCAGAGTTCTTGTGCTTGATCTTGAATGCCTCACACATTGCTTTCATTAGATCGTTGTTGAGGTTTGAACCAGTATCAGTGATGATTGATTCTAGAACCCCGAACCGGCAAACAATACGGTCACGGATGAAATCTACCACAACTTTCTTAGTTACTGCCTTGTATGATGCTGCTTTAACCCATTTGGTATTAATAATCAATTGCCACCAGGATAAACCGGTGCCCGTTTGATGTGGCAGGCTCAATAGTTCCGATAACATCCATTCCCCAGGCGACAAATGGCCACGGTGAGCTAGTTGCAGTAAGCTCGTTTGGAGGCACCTTTATCATGTCTGCATGTATCTGACAGCGGTGGCACTTGCGAACGTACTGAATACAGTCCGTTTCCATAGTCATCTAAAAATAACCTGCTCGGAGTATCTTATTTGCTAAGACAAAACCGTTCATGTGTGGCCCGCATGTCCCTGCGTGCACTTCGTCCAATAGTCTGGTTGCTTCTTTTGCTTTGACACACCTTAACAAACAAATCGGGAGTTCTCCTGTATAGGATTCCTCCGTTGTGAAAGAAATTGTTGGATAATCTCCGAAGTGTGTGCTTTTAAGTAGCGTTGGAAAGTTCTGGATATTCCCCTATGGTGAAATACCTTTTGATGTCGTGGAACCATGGCTTTCCGTCCGCTTCTTCCTCAACGCGAGCACAACAAGCTGGCTAATCATAGATCCTTACTGGGATGGGGTCAATGTAATTCGTATCTGGATGCTGGATCATGGATGATAAAGTGGCTAATGCATCAGCGAACTCATTCTAGACCCTGGGGACATGTTGGAATTCCGTCTTTGTGAATCTTTTCCTTAACTCCTGTATGTGATGCAAATAGGGGATTATCTTGGAGTTATTGGTGGCCCATTCTTCTCGAACTTGATGTATGAGCATGTCTGAGTCCCCGATCACTAGTAATTCTTGAATGTTCATGTCAATGGCCATCTTGAGTCCCAGGATATAAGCTTCATATTCAGCCATGTTGTTTGTGCAAGGGAACCTGAGCTTGGCAGATACCGGATAATGCTGGCCGGTTTCTGATACCAGGACTGCTCCTATGCCAACTCTTTTGGAATTTGTGGCTCCGTCGAAAAACAACCTCCAACCATCGTAGGATTCCGCAATACCCTCTCCTACAAAGGACACCTCTTCATCAGGAAAATACATTTTCAGGGGTTCGTATTCTCTGCCAATACTGTTCTCGACGAGGTGATCTGCTATGGCTTGACCCTTGATTGCTTTTTGAGTCACGTAAACAATGTCGAATTAACTCAACAAGATTTGCCACTTGGCGAGCTTGCCAGCGGGCATTGGGTTCTGGAAAATATATTTCAGCGGGTCCATCCTGGATATGAGATAGGTAGTGTAGGCACAGAAATAATGCCTTAATTTTTGAGCTACCCAAGTCAGAGCAGAACAGGTGCGCTCTAATAGAGAATACCGGGCCTCGTACGGGGTGAACTTCTTGCTGAGATAATAGATGGCTTGCTCCTTTCTCCCCGTTTCATCATGTTGTCCTAGGATACTACCGAATGCTCCATCTAATATCGCAAGGTAAAGTAATAGAGGTCTTCCTGGCTCGGGAGGAACCAAGACTGGCGGTGTTGATAGGTATTCCTTGATTCTATCAAAGGCTCTCTGACAATCGTCGGTCCATCTAGTAGCAGCATCTTTCTTTAGCATTTTAAAGATGGGTTCACAAATGACTGTGGACTGAGCTCTGATCCGGCTGATATAGTTGAGTCTCCCCAGGAAACTCATCACGTCCTTCTTGTTCTTTGGCGGTTGCAATTCTTGAATGGCTTTGACCTTTGATGGGTCCAATTCTATCCCTCGATGGCTCACGATGAAACCTCGTAGTTTTCCGGTAGGAACCCCGAATGCACATTTGGCGGGATTTAGTTTCAGGTTGTACCTTCTCAGTCTGTTGAAGAATTTTCTCAAATCTTCCCTATGATCAGTGGCTTTCTTTGATTTGACGATGACATCATCCACATATACCTCGATCTCCTTGTGTATCATGTCGTGAAAGATAGTAGTCATGGCTCTCATATAGGTGGCGCCAGCATTCTTCAACCCAAATGGCATCATTCTGTAGCAATACATTCCCCACGGCGTGATGAAAGCTGTTTTCTCTGCATCCTCCTCATTCATCCATATCTGATGATACCCAGCAAAACAATCAACAAAAGACTGCAACTCATGCATATCACAATTGTCGATAACAATGTGTATGTTTGGCAAGGGAAAGTCATCTTTGGGACTGGACCGGTTGAGATCCCGGTAGTCGACACAGATTCTGACCTTCCCATCCTTCTTTGGTACTGGCACGATGTTGGCTAACCATGTTGGATATTCCACTACGCTGGAAACCTTGGCTTTGACCTGCTTAGTGACCTCTTCTTTAATTTTCAAACTCATATCGGGTTTGAACTTCCTGAGCTTCTGCTTTACCGGCGGACAGGCTGGATCTGTTGGCAGTTTGTGAGCTACGATGGACGTGCTAAGGCCAGTCATATCATCATACGACCAGGCAAATATGTTGTCATATTCTTTCAAAATTTTTGTATATTCTTCCTTTTCTGATGGCGACAAGTGAACACTAATGCGAGTTTCTTTGACATTCTCTACATCTCCCAAATTAATGACCTCAGTTTCTTCCAGGTTGGACTTAGGTCTATTCTCAAAATTCTCAACTTCTCTGACAACCTCTTCGGGTATCTCGTCTTCTTCTGAGTCTATTTCCTTTATTTGTGTTGTTTCGTTGCAAGTCACAGTCGTTGGTTCATCGTCAAGATAAGTTGTAGTAATGTTGTATAAAATAGAGTAAATGATAGAGAAAATAATAAGCAAGATATATATGATAAACTGAAATGCTTTGATTGAATCCATAATTGTTCGAACCATCAGAGCTCTTTTTGAAATAAAGACAATGCGGAAAGAAAATCAACTAGTAAAGTAAGCTAAAAATGAGATGCATGGTGCTTTTATTTAGACTTGCTACCCAGAAGCTTTTCGGGCCCTGACGGTCCTAGTTGACCAATTGCTGAGGCGGTCTCCTTTGCTTGCGGCTTGTATTGAAGGGCCTTCCTCCCCCTCCACCTAAAAAAGAACACAACAGTCCATATCATCATCCTCTAGGAACAAATTCTTCATGGCTGGCAATGTCTTATCTTCTTCGAACCCGTATATAGTATCTGGCGGCTAGAAGGTTTGATCCAGGCTAGGTATCGGAAACTCCAAAGGATAGTAGGGGCCACGCCATGGTGGCGACCAATTCTGGAATTCCTTCCAAGTATAGCTGTAGCCTAAGCCAAAAGTAGTACCATGCTTTTTTGGCATGATGGACTTAGTGATTCCCTGAATGTTCTTGTCGAGTCCCTTTCCAGGCTCGTACCCGTACCAATTCAAGATGCTTTCAATCTTGTTATCCCACCACTTGTCTTTGTCTATAACGTTGACCCTTTCGATGCGGTGGTATGTCTCTCCGCCTATTCTCCTTCTGCCTCCGATCATTGGGATGGTCTGGCGACTATATATGGGATAACTACCGTCGCCATGAATGATCACTTCCTGGTGATTCCATTCGAACTTTACCGCCTGATGTAGGGTCGATGCTAAGGCTCCAACAGCGTGGATCCAGGGGCGTCCTAACAGTAGGTTGTAGGATGTCGGGACGTCTATTACTTGGAAGTCGACGTCGAACCACATTGGTCCCATTTGTAAGCACAGGCTGATTTCTCCAATAGTAGATCTCTGGGACACATCGAAGGCTTTGACATTGATAGCCCCATCTTTGATCTCGTGCAGGCCTTTTCCCAAAGTTCTGAGAGTTACAAGTGGGCATATGTTGAGGCTGGATCCTCCATCGATCAGGACTCTGGTGATGAAATAACCTTCACAGTGCACAGTGATGTGCAGTGCCTTGTTATGACCCAAACCCTCTAGTGACAATTCGTCTTCGTGAAGATTATTTTGTGGCTTTCCAGCACTTGCCCCACCATATTCGCCATCTCTCCTCCGGTTATATTGCTAGGCATATAGGCTTCGCTCAGTATCTTCATTAAGGCATTCTTGTGAGCATCTGAACTTTGCAGAAGAGCCAGGATAGATATTTGTGCTGGTGTTTTGTTCAACTCTTCAGCGTCCGAGTGTTCCTTAGCCTGTATTTTCCTCCAAAGATCCTCAGGTCATGTCTCAATGGGAAGTCCTGGGGCATGCTTACCGGACTCAGCTAGGTGCTCTGGGTGTAGACCCTCCCTGTTCTAGTCATTCCTTGTGCGGCAATCGTTTCTACTGTCTTTGTCTTTCCTTTCCTCCTAGCTTCGGCAGTGTAATACCATGGTATGGCATTTGAGTGGAATGGTGTCATGTCAGTCATTGCCACCGGAATAGGCACCCTTGGTGGCAACACAGCAACTTTAAAGGGTGTAGGTGCCTTTGGAACCCCGAAGTCAACTTCGATCAGCCCACACGCCTTTGCAGAAGGAGGCACTACAAGTTCAAGTGGTACAGACATATTTACTTCGTCCATCCTTGGAGGGCTGATTCTGCACAACAATTGGGTTAAGGGTAACTGCTGGCTTCTTTGGTTCATCCCCTTCACCAATCAAACCTATCGACCCTTTGGGGTCCCAATCGTCCTCGATCTCAATCATATGAACGTCTCCACCTTTGTGGTCATGCAGGGGGTTGTTATGAATATTAGGAGCGGGCTCATTTGCTATGATGACCTTGTTGTCGATCAGAGTCTGAATCTTGTCTTTCAATGAACGGCACTTGTCAAGGGTGTGCCCCTTCATGCCGGAGTGATACGCACAGGTCTTGTTGGGGTTGATCCACTGGGAGGGATTTTCTGGTGTTTTGGCTGGGATAGGAGTGACATAACCGGCAGCTTTGAGTCTCTCATATAATTGGTCGATTGGCTCAGCGATGACTATGTACTGCTTGGGAGGTTTTCTAACGAAATTTGGTCAGGGCCTCGGGAAATTTTGGCGGGTAGGTGGCGATTGGTAGTGAGTGTGTTGAGCTTGGTAAACAGGTGCTGGTTGAGAGTATCTAGGTGAAGTGGGTTGATATGTGAGAGGTGGAGTAGATTGGTAAACCGGAGATGGATAGGAGGGTGCCAGTGCTTGGTAATTTGGGATAGGCTGATATGTAAGTGGAGGTGATGGGTAGGTGTGGTATTTTGGTGGTGATTTGGCTCCATGTGCGATCATCACGGCACTTACATCTTTCTTCTTGGACGCGCCACCAGTTTGTAAAGCTTTATTGGTAGCTTGCAATGCTTCAAGATTTGTTACTATACCGTTCTTGATGCCCTCCTCAATTCTTTCTCCGAGTTTGATGATATCAGAGAACTTTTGACCCTCGATCAGCATCAATCTTTCATAATATTGGGGATCTTGAGCCCGAACGAAGAACCTATTCATTTGTTCTTCTTCCAAGGCTAGCCTGACCTTCGCAGCTTCTGACCTCCAATGAGTAGCATACTCGCGGAATGTCTCGGTGGGCTTATTCTTCATGTTTTGTATGTAGAACACATCCGGTGCATTTTTTGTATTGAAACGGAACCTGTCCATGAAGTCTGTTGCAATAGCTACCCAATTCATCCATTTCTTGGGGTCCTGACTGATGTACCAGGACAGTGCATCTCCTTTCAAACTCCTCATGAAGAGCTTTATGCGGATTTTCTCATTTCTTCCAACCCCTACTAACTTGTCACAATAGGTCCTCAGGTGAACCCTGGGATCTCCGGATCCATCAAACATTTCGAACTCGGGAGGTTTGTACCTCTCTGGAAGTTCAACATCTGGCTGAATGCATAAGTCTTCATAGTTCAGCCCCTGAATGCCTTTGCTACCTTTGACACCCTGGACCCGACTAGTTAACTTCTTGAGCTCAGCTGCTAAGTTCCTGATGAGGGAGTCTTTATCATCAGACTACGGTGCATTTAAGATCGATTGGGTGTAGTGAGTTATGGTATCCACAAAGATATGAGTGTTATGGAGGTGGTTGTTTGGTGGCTCAGGAATGAGTAATGGAGCATTGTAGCAGGTTTGAGAATGGGTAGGTTGTATTTGTGGTTGCGGGGTGTTTTGTGGAGGTGCGGGGTCAGGAGCAGCAAGAGAGAATGATAGGCTTGCCAAGTTCCGAACTTGGTCCAACTCTTCCTGGAATTTCAGCAATTTCTGCTCAAGTTGAGTAGCAGTTCCCTTAGCAATTAGGGTACCCTGAGAAGTTTCTTCCCTTTCAATCTCCTTTCTAGCACTTGAGTTTTCCATTCTTCCTTTGTTCTTGTTCCGGACAGGACTCGGAGGAGGAGGAGGTGGAGGGCCCTTGGATCTTATAGAATATGCTGATGGTGCCAGAATGCACGAACTAACCTTTAGGTAGGGGAATAAAAATAAAAGAAGAAAAAAAACAAAAAGGTAACAAGTTAGTGCGGGTTCTGAGGAAAAAGTGTTGCAGTATTTAAACACATTGTGCGGTGATGTAAATCATGTCCTAATTTGGGTGTCATTGTGCCCGAGGTAGGCCTAGCGACAGATAGTTTTGGAGAACTTATAATGTTAAATGCCTCATTTTATTGATAAAAATAAGACAAATCCAAAACGACTCTAAATAACAGAAAGTAAATGTCGCTAGTGGCCTCTGGCCTTATTACATTGTTAAAGCAAAATAAAGGATTCATAACTACTTGGTATCAGAAGGACTTTCCCCAGATTTGGCAGTCTTGTCTCCCTCGAACAGCTCCACCAACTCGCGTAGTCCTAGCAGCAAATAAGCTCGGGCCAGATGTCCGCCTGCATTTCCTTCAGCGTTTTGACAATCTTCAATTCTTTTGATGAACTTCCCTTCCAGCTCTACTAATCCCCGCTCAAAATACCCTAGTCGGTTGTTGGCACTGATAACCATTTCTTTCCACTGCTCGATCAGTTTCTTATGGGCTTCTTGTATTTCCTGATGCTCACTTTCATACTCTCAGATTCTCTTGCGTAAGGGTAAGTTCCCCTTAAACCAATCAGTATGAGGAATGGGGCGTCTCAGGATCGAACGATGAACTCCTCCAAGGGGAACCACTCAAACATCCACTGCACCTGGTCTTCTTTCAGATTTTCAAATAATTCCACCCATCCCTTGGCGTCTTCTGTCTGTGCGAACATTCTGGGCATGTAACTCATACGCCTTGGCTGGTGGAAGACGATATGGTCATCCCAATTCCTGCGTAAGATCTCTTGTCGATATTCCCCTTTATGGAGGTGTTCCATGAGCCATAGTTGAAGTAACAAATTACAACCCTCAAAATGATTGCCTTGTTGTTAACACTGGCTCAAGGCACGGTATATCTCCGAGACGATCATGGGCACTATGCTGAAAGTCTGCCCACCAATCCCTTCCATCAGAGTTTTGGTTACCATGGCTAGTCTGGTGTGGATCCTAGCCTTCTTCATAGGGAACACGATCATCCCCAAAAAGCAAAACATGAAGACAAAAACCCTCCTATGGACATGCCCCAACGAGGTGATAGCAAATTCGTCTGAATAGGTGCGGTATGACTTGCTATAGTCGTACCTTTCATATAGATAGTCAAACGGGATGTAGGAGTCCTTCAAACAAGTTAAGTCTGGGTTTTTCTTCAATCCCATCATCTTAAGAAAACCCCTTCCTTTGCGATTTTATGGCATGAGCAAACCCGGAGTCTACCAAGGAATCTCGGCTAGACCCCCTATCTCTTCAAGTAAAGGAGTAATTTCTAGATCACCAAAGCTGAACACAGATTTGTCACTATCCCAGAACAATGTTGTAGCCTCTATGATTCTGTTATTGGGCTGAATCTCTAGGAGAGAAGGCAGATTCCCTAGGTACTTGCGGACGAGTGTCTGATCACTAGAATGGAGGTCGTTCCACCAATTCAGTAGCCTCGGATGGATGTTGGTCATCATCCCAAATCTGGGGATTTCGTGCCTTATTGTTTCTGCAAAACAGAGTGTTAGGCCCTTACCCCCACCAGACTCGACTATTTAAATCAATAATTAGCATAGCAAAGCACTTAAGTTCTCCAAATAAATGCACAGAACATGGAGGTGTCCGTTTGGGTTTCAAGGAAACCCGGTGAACTTTGGACAAGGCTATCTTAATGAGTCATTATGTGGACAACATAACTGACTCGGCTAGGTTTGACCATGATGCATGCACATTTTAACGGAGTATGGTTTCTATTTTGAAGTGCTAGACTGGTGCCCTTCAGCGGACAACTCAAGAGGGAAAGGCACGGAACCGTCGACTACACCGTTGATCGACTGGTTTTACCGCAAATACGCCTTTTCCAAATTTAGGGGTGATAGTATTGGAAGTGCGCAACTACTCATTATAAGCGTTGCTATAGTATTTGCTTTGGCACGAGTGGAGTATGATGTTGAAGATGTAATTTACAAGAATAAAGCAAATTGACATGTATTTTCACTTACATAAAATGAATGATTACAATAAATGCTAGAAATTACATCGGTATTGAAACAATAAAGTAGTAAAGGAAAGCAGTTAAAAGAAAGGAAAGACATGAAGATCCAAGTTAGTTTTCATGATGAAATAAATAAAAGGCAATAAATAAAGGCAATTAAGTCACAAATAGCATGTAATGGTAAAATTCTAAAAACGTCCCCAGCAGAGTTGCCATGCTGTCGACGCCCCCTTTTTCCTAATGAGCAAAATCGGGTTCACGACATTTGGGAGGACAACTCTTTTCCTACTTTGGGAATTGGGTTTTGAGAGTTTGGAGAGTCGCAACCTAATTATCATAGTGCATTAGGACACTTTAAAGGAAATAAAGAAAGAAAACCAGAGTTCAGGTAAGGGCTTGAAATTATCTCAAGGGGAAGGTGTTAGGCACCCCTCAAGATCCACTAGTGTGGTTCCCATCCATGCTATAATTGTGACTTTTAATGCAAGCAAACAAATAAACAAACAAGCATTGCAAACATGGGAAACAGTTACAAATAAGAATGTGAAAAGGATTTAGAAGTGCTGAAATTTAGAAGGAAATAGTTTTTGTGATTAAAGAAGAGATACGCAAGTAAAGGAAATGGGTTAAATAATCGGTACAAGTAACTTGAAAGAAATACAAGGAACGGGAGTTGAAGACTGGACAACTTTTAAAAATTCTGAAAAAATTATTAAACTAATAAAGGGGAAAGGGGGGGTCCTAGTTTTATACATTACATGGATCATTCTCACAACACCGGCACCTGATTGTACACATAGTGTTATTGTGTAATCATCATCTCCATGTATACCTTTCCCACCCCGTTAAGGTATTGGAGCGCAGAATGGTATTGTTTGCCTATTGCATGCTACTACCCGTCCCAAACTATCAGTTCCGGGGTATTAGGACTTCTAATCCTAAAAGGGGAAGAAAGGGATGGGGCCTTTATGGAGTTTAAAGGACAAAAATTCTAATAGACATTCAAAAAAAGCAAGTAACAAGTAGGGAGAATGAACAAACAAACAGGGAAGGCTCACATAAACCCCATAAATCAGATAACATATAGTTTGGCATGCCTTTACACATACTTGTTTGGTCTTAAAAAAATTAAAAATTAAGCAGCGGCCGGATTGGTTCAGCACATACGTTTAGGTAGGAAGCCTGCATTAGGCAACTTGGATCCACTTGTCAGAACTTCAGGTATTTTAAGAGAGTGATTCAGAAAGTACTGATTTCAAAAAAGAAATGAATGGACTAATGCAGAAGAGTTAAAGGAGAAAATAAAGATTGTTTGAGTAAAACACAGGAGAGTTGTGAAAGAGTTCCAAAAAATGAGAAAATTTTAAGGGAAAGATGAGTTGCAGGACTGTTTTCGAAAGATTGTTTTCGAGACCGAGTAAAACATTTAGGCAGAAGATTTAAAAGAACTGTTTCTGAAGAAGGATGCAGATTTGAGAAGTAAAAAAATACTGTTTTATGAGAATTTTATTGAAAACATGACATTAAAATGTTAAAGACCGGTTGACAGAACGTTATTGCTTAAAACGAATCAGGCGAGTTTGAGACAAATTCCTATAGGCATGATATCTATATTTGATTTTAAAACCTGTTGTTGAACTGATGAAAGAGTGATTGTTTGATTACCCTATGGTTTGCCTAACGCATATGCACTTCCTATAGGCATGGTTTCTATATGCAATTGATTACGTGAATATTAAGTCCTATAGGCAGGATTTCTAATGACTTGCAATATGATTAAACGTTAAACCTTATAGGCAGAATTTCTAGATGACTTGCAGCATAATTAGGAGTTAAACACTCTAGGCACGGCATCTAGGTGACTGAATTAAAAAGTTAAACAAACCTACAAGCAGGATGTCTAGTAAGGAAGTTAAAGTCCTAAAGATATGATATCTACCCTTTTATTGATGCAAGAAAGTAAACCCCTCCCACACCCTTTTTTACTATATCCCCCAAATTTCATACAAAGATTATTTACAAATCAAACTGAAATTAAAGATGCATCAAAAGATAATAGCTGCATCCAAGCAGCCTAATTCAATCTTGATGTCCAACAACATGTGTTTGACCAATTCCGGGATCCAGATTTCCAAAGCCCTCTCTTATCCGAAGTGTTTCAGAGTTCCAAGGAGCCTCAAGGGCTCCAGGCAGTGCTTACACTCTGGATAACAATTAGAACAGAATAGTGCAGTGTGGAATAGCCAGCCCTTAGGAATCCATGTTTAAAGGGAGCTCCAGGGTCCCAAAGCATGGCTTACCAAAGGGGGACAGAACTTAGAACTAGGAATAAATGCAAAGTGAGAGGGATTAGGGAACCATAGAAAATGGTAGTCATGCCCAGCCATGGGTGTAGACTAGCACATCCCTGACAGTCGCTTGGTCCAAACAAATTAAGAGCAGACCTTAGAGCCAAACCTGAGTCTGGATGGTTATTAGGACACCACCAGACTTGAGTCAAGGCTAAACACATAAAGGGGAAAAGGGGAGTGGGAATTGGTTTGAGTAAGGGTTCAAAAGAACTTAGTTCAAAGTCATGGGCAACAATAATATGATGCTGCCATGACTGGAACTATACTCTCATACAAAGGGGTAAAAGGGAAGGGGTTCACATGAGAAAAGAGCACACAGAGTTGCAGAAACATGATGAAGGAAAGCATAATATTCTAGAAACGGCCACATGGCGAAAGAAAGCATAACAGGCTAGAAAATAAACACATAGTGAAGGGGCACTATTTAACTAAGAATGACATACCAGATGCAAAGTACTAGAATAGCAGAACAATAGAGTACGCGGACAGCAAGAGATCAGCAGGAGCAAACTCAAGTGTTCAGAAAATACTTGAGAGTTCAAAGAGAACTTGAGAATATTTCAGAAAGTAAAAGGAGAAGAGGAGCAGGGAGCTCAATACTATAAGTGAGAAAAGCAATTTTGATTGTGAAAGAGTGCAGAAAGGTTGTATTTTTTTGAATGCAGAAGTAATGCAGAGAAAGTAGTGAATTGAGAGTCTGTCTGTCTTTTTTTTTTTGGAATTCTCCCCTCCCTCCAAGAGCATAATGAGTAGTCCCTTTTTATAGTACAGAAGACAAGTAAGAAAAGAGGTAAGAAAATAGTTTTCAATCAATCACATTGGATTTCCCTTTGGTTAAGGGATTTTATTTCAAATGGGCATGGGGTAATTAAGGAAAGAGAAACAACAAAAAATCTTTCCAAAGTATCATAACACAGGTAAATACACAGAGTTTATTTAAGGCAAGAATCCTATGATACATGATTTGTGAGAAATAAGGCAAGTAGATCAATCAAACAGCCAGTAAATTGAAAGCTTTGTTCGAATGAACTTAGTCAGAAAAAGGGTGAGGAAAAGTTCAATTGGAAAAATCAGTAACAAATAAATCGAGCCTTATTAAAAGGAAATTGGAATCAATTAAAAGTTGGCAGAACCCTTTTTGAAAGAAAACCCTCATATATAAGCACACAAGTGTCAAACAAGACAGAAAAGATTGGCATAGACAGTTTCAAAATCATAAGCAAAGGAAAGTTCCAGCTCAGTTTAGAGACTTAACATGAGTTTGAGAGAGCCCAGGGTCCTAAATAGAACCCTAGTCCCAACACCGAACCCAAAACTCGCAAAAATCCCAAACCCTTGGGTTTCAATTCGAGTAGGGTATAGAAAGGAGACGGCAACTCATTGAAACAGACTTAAGGTCTCTTTTAGAGCACACAAATACAATAGCAAGTTCGAAGCAACATAGTGAAAAATCATAAAGAACAGGTTTAAGAAAAGCTCATAACTCAAGCAAGTTCGGGAGAGAAAAGAGGTGACATAGAACTTAGGAACAGTGGATGAAATAGGTTTAGAACTCAAACACAGGTCCGGTAAAGGCAAATGAAACTCGGTAAGAGAATAGTAAAGGAACACATAAGATAGACATGTAAAAACATGTTGTAGAAACCAGTAGAAGAAATAATAGAGCACAAATAGAAGCACATGCGTAATAACGGCAAATAGGAGAAGACATGCGAGGAAAGGATACAAGACATAAGCGGAAACTCATAAAACATGGTATAAACAGGCAGATTCACACAAAGAAAGAAGAAAAAGAAGAAACGGAAATCGTTTAAGATTTTGAAAAAACCTAAATAGAAACAGACTAGTTTTGAAAAGAAAATTAGGGAAAAGCTTTAAAACCTCGAGTATAACATAGATCTATCATAGATCGAAGAAAATAAAGGAAGAAGGAACCTTGAACAAGCTTTTAGGGTTTCTCAGAAACCATAGCAATGAGAAGGCTTGGAAAGGATCTGACTTGGAGTAAATTTGAGCCATATCTAAGCTCTTGAGGCTCGAACACGTCGGAACGGAGCCGGAGAAGCCATAAGAGCACAGATCAGCGGAGGATCTGAACAGGCATCGTTGAGTTCAGACCTCAAAACCTTGAACAACCAAGGCCTGGGGGTTAAAGAAGGTGAGCACAGGCTGTCCATGGCCTGAGAAGCCATGGACTCTGGTGAGATTGGTCGGAGAAGACGAGGGAGATGATTAGGGTTTCGAGGGCTTGAGAGCATTTGAGAGAAGGGGAGGGTTTAAAGGCGGCGGTCGAAGGGGAAATGAGGGTTAGTGTTAGGTCGTGTAGAACTAAAAAATGAAAGAACGAATGAGGGTCGTCGATCAAAATGATCAACGGCCAGGATTTAAAAATACAAACGGACGTGTTTATTAATTTGGTCAGGGGTCGGGTAAAAAATTTAATTGGGTCGTCAATTTGGGGCCTTATTTGGGGTCAATTGGGTTTAAGATTAAAACGAAATTGAGGCTATAATTGAAATGAAATGTGGCCAAAATTAAAATAACCAGTTTTCCCCTGTTATTTTATAAAAATAGTAAAAATGATTTTAAAAGAAAATTGAAGATGCTGAACCAATTAATAATACATTTATTAATTAAAAAAATATGAGAACTAATTTTACAATTATAAAACATTACTAATCGTACAATAGGCTATAATTGCATTCATATGCAATTAGCTTTCAAAAATAACGAGCAATTTTGTAAAAATGTACAAAAATTACCTTAATTATATTTTGGTATAAATATGAGAATAAAATAAATTATTCGCCAATAATGATAGTCTGAAAATAATTATTGAATTTTGAACTATTAAAATAAACAACAAATTGATTCTAAGAACTTTAAAAAAAATAAGGAAAAATACCAAAACTCTTGGGAATGCTTATATATGCATGAATATACTATTTTGAGAACATTTGGGTGTATAAAATACATAGGAAAAAATTGGGTATCAACAATCGCGTGACCTTGGTCGCGATCGCGAAGAAGGATTGCTAGGAAGAACGTTTTTAAGTCACCTTGTCCGCGATTTTGGGTCTATTTTCGCCCATGGCTGCTCGTCTTTGGAAATTTTTGGAGGAAATGAAAGAGGTATTTAAGAGGAATCGACTTGAGTTAAGAATCTTGGTCTTAAAACTCGATTTTATTGTGAAATCCACTTAGAAATTCATGGAAACTAAGCCTAAAATTTAAAAAATTAGGTCTTGTGATTTTGAACTTTTGAAATGGGATTTGAAGGACCATTTGAGGTTGGATTTGAGAACTTTTGATATGTATGAACTCGTGGGAGAATAAGGAACCCTTTGATATAAAAATTTCCGAGTTTCGAGAAGTGGGTCCGGGGCTCTGATTATGCTAATTTCGGGATTTTTGATATTTCCGATTGTTTACGCTTGGGCTTTGTTCCCTTAGCATATTGTGATGTATTCGTTCTGATTTTGGATAGATTCGACGTGCGTGGAGGCCAATTTGATGGGAAAGGCATCGAGAGCTAGAGATTTTGCCGGTTCGATGTGAGTAATGATTGTAAATGATATCCTGAGGGTTTGAAACCCTGGATTGCACATCGTAGTGCTATATTGAGATGAAACACGCACTGGATGATGAGCGCGGGGTCTTTCACTACTGGGGATTGTGACTTGTTCCGTCCTGATTGATGATTTTACCGCATATTTGACTGAAACTTATTTGTTATTATCATGATTTGGTATGATTGCAATATTTGGGCTTCATGCCAATTATTTGAACCCTTCAGGGATTTTTACCACTGGTTCCTCACTATTTTAACGTATTATTTGAACTCAATCCTGTTGATATCTACTATTTTACAAAATCAGCCAATTTTACTCAGATTTGAAACTTAAATGGTATTTTGGGCTGAGAACTACTGTTTTACAAATGCCCAAGGGGATTGTGATGATTTTTGGACTGAGTGAGGCCGAGGGCCATATGTGAGGATATGCTGAGTGAAATGAGGCCGAGGGCCTGAGATACATTTATATGCCACGAGGTGGCTAGAGTGATGTGATGCCGAGTGCCGAGTGATTTTAGGCCGAGTGCCGAGAGATGATGCCACGAGGTGGCTTGATATTGCGCTTCGGCTGTAAGGGGCCCCTCCCGGAGTCTGCACACCCCAGTGAGCGTCATCGACGATATATGGATCAGACTACACATCGCAGCGAGATGTGGATCGGGCAGCATGCCGCAGTGGTCGCTATATGATACTATTCTGAGATTGATTTGAGAGAGAGAGAGAGCCCAAGGGGCTGAGAGTGTTCTGAGAATGAGCCCAAGGGGCTGGTACTGTTTTGAGATATTGCCCGATGGGCGAACTTTTATCTGTTCATCTTTCAGATTTACTTGTCTTTTTACCTGTTTTACTGTGGTATTTGTGCCCGAGGGGCAGATTTTCTATGCTTATCGGCACTAACTGTTTTGAAATCATTGCGCAACTGCTGAAAAGGTCATTTTCAAACGAGGTTTAAACTAAGCTAAGATATTTCTAAAGATTTCACAGCTTCACTGCTTTTCTCAAAGGGTTTTACACTGTTTCTATATAGAATATTGGTTGCTTTACATGATTTCTTACTGTTCAGTTGTTATTTACCTTTATTACTCACTGAGTTGTAGTACTCACTTTACTCCCTGCACCTCGTGTGCAGATGCAGGTATTTATTCACCTGGTAGAAGGTTTTGGCTGATCGGAGGCAGAGTTATAGGAGTTTAGCGAGGTGACTGCCAGCGTTCGCAGCACCATTTTTCTCATATTTATTTCATTATTCATGTTTTGTATATTTTAGACTATGTAGTTGTATTTACACCCGAATAGATGCTCGTGACTTGTGACACTGCGGGTTGGCTGTGTTGGGTTATACTTCCGCTAATTAATACCATTAAATCATATTTAAACTGCTTATAAACTGTTTAACTACTTAAAAGAGGTATTCTATAATGGTCTAGTTGGCCTTGTCTTCACAAGAGGCGCCATCACGACCGCAACGGGGTTTGGGTCGTCACACTTATGTGATCGAGTTGGTTAGGTTGTGTTCGGAGTGGATTTGGTAAGAAATGAGACATTTGGTCTCTTTAAGGAAGGCTTAGTTTGGAAAAGTGAATCGGATGGTGACTTATGTGTTAGAGGGATCGGATGGGAATTCCGATGGTTTGATTAGCTTCAAAAGGTGATTAGTGACTTAGGAGTGTGATCGGAATTGGTTTTGGAGGTCCGGTGTAGAATTAGGCTTAATTTGGCAAAGTTAGTATTTTGCGATTTCCGGTTGGTAAGTGAGAGTTTGATCCGAGGGTCAGAATATGGGATTCGAGAGTTGCATTAGCTTAGTTAGGTCATTTGGGATGTGTGTGCAAAAGTTCAGGTCATTCGGAGGCAGTTTGGTTGGATTTTTTATCAAAAATGTGTTTCAGAAGTTTTTGGAAAACCTAGGCTTGAATTCGGTGTGAATTGATGGATTTGGTGTTGTTTGAGGTGTTTTGGTGATTATAGTAAGTTTGAATGAAGTTTTAGGATGTGTTGGTGCTTTTGGTTGAGGTCCTGGGGGCCAAGGGTGAGTTTCGGATGGTCTAACGGGCTAGTTTTGGTGTTGGAGAGTTGCAGATTTTTCATTTTAGATGTTGCAGGTTTTTAAGCCTTTGCGATTGCGTGAGGTCTATCGCGATCGCATAGAAGGAATTTGGGATAGCCTGAGGTTGGCCTTCTCGTTCGTGTCTGAGGGCTCGCGTTTGCGGAGGGTGAGAAGCTTGTGCTTCACGTCCGTAGAGGAGAGTTCACATTCGCGTATAAGGCTTTGGAGTCCAGGAGTAATAGTTCTTCGCGTTCGTATGGGATGGGATGCGTTCGCGTAAGTTTAAGGGTTAGAGCATCGTTTTCACGAGGGAAGGCTCGCGTTCGCGTAGGGATATTTATGAGAAAAATAAAAAGGTGCTTCCCGATCGCGGGGCTGAGGTCATGATCGCGATGAAGGAATTCCAGCAGCTGGGCAGAAAGTTTATAACATTTCATCCGCGATTCTTAGCCATTTTTCCCCCATAGTTGAGTATTTTGAGAGCTCTTTCAGAGGAATTGAAGAGGGATTCAAGGAGAATTGATTGGAGGTACGTTTTATGAACCAAAAATGTGATTCTATTGTGAAATTAACCTAGAAATTCATGGAACCTAAACTAAAAATGGAAGGATTAGGGCTTGGGATTTTGAACTTTTGAATTGGGATTTGAGGGACCATTTCAGGTCGGATTTAAGAACTTTTGATATGTATGAAATCGTAGCGAGATAAGGAATCCGTTGATGTGAAAATATCCGAGTTTTGAGAAGTGGGCCCGAGGCTCGGGTTTTGCTAATTTCAGGATTTTTGATATTTTTTTATTATTTTCGCTTGGGTTTTGTTCCCTTAGCATATTGTGACATATTCGTTCTTATTTTGGATAGATTCGATGCGCTGGAGACCGATTCGAGGGGCAAAGGCATCCCGAGCTAGATTTGTAGTCGTTTCGAGGTGAGTAGTGATTGTAAATGATGTTTTGAAGGTTTGAAACCCCGGATTGCACATCGTAGTGCTATATCGAGGTGAGACACACGCTTAATGATGAGCGCGGGGTCGTTTACTATTGGGGATTGTGACTTGGTCCATCCCGATTGATGTTTTTACCACGTATTTGACTGAAACTTAATTGTTATCATCATGATTTGGGCTGATTGCCATATTTGGGCTTCATGTCAACTATTTGAACCCTTCGGGGATTGTTATCACTTTTTCCTCACTATTTTGACATATTACTAGAACTTAGTCCGATTGCTTAATACTGTTTTACAAACACAGCCACTTTTACTCAGATTTGAAACTTAAATTATATTTCTAATGATATTTTGGGCTGAGTACTATTGTTTTACAAATGATTGAGAGGCTTGTGATGATTTCTGGACTGAGCGAGGCAGGGCCATATGCGAGGATATGCTGAGTGATATGAGGTCGATGGCCTGTGATACTTTATATGCCATGAGGTGGCTGGAGTTATGTGAGGCCGAGTGCCGAGTAATGTAAGGCCCAGTGCCGAGAGATGATGCCACGAGGTGGCTTGATATAGTGCATGTGCCGAAAGGGGCCCCTCCGGAGTCGGCACACCCACATTCAGCGCGATACCCATTATGATCTTAGAGTGAGCCCGAGGGGCTGGTATTGTACTAAGAGTGAGCCCGAGGGGTTGATACTATTCTGAGTGATTGAAATTGTGCCCGACGGGCGGATTCCTACTTGTTATTTATCTGACAAATTACCTGTTTTACTTGTTTTAAAGTGATTTCAACGGATTTCTTCACTGATTTACTTCCATAAGTGATTTACTGCTTGATATAGAATTGCTTCGTGCCTTTACGTGTTTCATGCTTTCAGTCATTATTTAGAATTATTACTCACTAGGTCGGAGTACTCGCATTACTCCCTGCACTGTGTGTGCAGATTCAGGCATCGCAGAGTCCGCTCCTGAGGGCTGATCTTTCCAGTCCAAGCAGTGATTTGGAGACTACGAGGTAGTTGTTAGCGTTCGCAACCCCCGTGCCTGCCTTATCTTATCATTTCATGCTTTCTAAAACTATTGTATCGAATTCAGTATTTAGTAGAGTTGTATTGGATTTCTTAGTTGCTCATGACTTGTGACACCCCGGTTTGGGCTGTGTCGGGATGGTTTCCCCTATTGTTATCGTTATTTCCACAGATTATGGTTATTAAATCATGTTTTAGGATTGTTTATGATATTTAATTATTTAATAAAGGTGTTCCATTTTGGTCTGGCAGGCCTTGTATTCAGGAGAGGTGCCATCACGACCGGGTTCGGGAATTGGTATCAGAGCCTAGGTTACATATGTCTCGCGAGTCATGAGCACGTTTAGTAGAGTCTCGCAGATCAATACGGAGATATCTGTATTTATCCTCGAGAGGCCGCGGAACCTTTAGGAAAAACTTCATATTCTTGAAATTCTTGTCGTGCGAACTTGTTGATCCAAGAACTAAACTTCAGTTATTCTATTCTCTTGCAGATGGCGAGGACCTTCGCTACTGGATGAGGTGGACAACCACCAGTACCACCCACTAAGGCCACTAGAGGCCATGGACGCGGTTGTGGTCATTGCAGAGGCAGAGCAGCGAGGGCAGCACCTGTTGATCCACCAGCTGTCCCAGCTCCGGATCAGGCGCCAGCAGCACCAGTTCAGGAACCAGCTGTGCCCATCATGATACTGGGTCTTCAGGAGTCCTTGGCATAGATCTTGAAAGTTTGCACTGGCCTGACTCAGGCAGTTTCAGCTACCACAGCAACAACCGCTACTTCACAGGTCAGGGGACGCAATCAGACCCCCGCTGCTCGCACACCTGAGCAGGTAGTGCAAGGACTACAGAAGCCGGGGGCACCTCCAACCCAGCCGGTTGCACTAGCTCAGGAGTTCATTGTACCGGTTATGCCAGAGGATGAGCAACGTCATCTTGAGAGGTTTGGTAGACTTCGACCTCCGTCATTCAGTGGTGCTGAGGGTGAGGATGCCCATGGTTTTCTTGACAAGTGTCAGTGGATGCTCCGTACAGTAGGGATTCTTGAGTCTAGTGGTGTAGCATTTACCACCTTTTAGTTCACTGGGCCTGCCTTCACTTGGTGGGAGGCGTATGAGAGGCGTAGGCCGATTGATGCAGTGTATCTGACTTCACAACATTTCTCTACTCTCTTCTTGGAGAAGTATATGCGGCAGTACCGCAGAGAGGAGCTGCGTAGACGGTTCGAGTGGTTGTGACAGGGGGATATGACTGTGTCACAGTATGCGTTGAGGTTTTCTGAGTTGGCTCGTCATGCCGTCTGGATGGTTCTGACAGATCGGGAGATTTGTTGATGGCCTTAATTATCATCTCCTTATTTTTATGATTAGAGAGAGAGAGTACTGGGTGCTACCTTCGAAGAGGTGGTTGATATCACTCGTGATATTGAGATGGTTCACTGTTAGGATCGAGAGGAGAGAGAGGCCAAGAGGCCTTGAGGTTCTGGCATTTACACTGGTGCTCCTTTGAGGGGCCAGTTCTAGCAGGGTAGAGGTCGTTCTTTCAGGCCTACTCAGTCGGCACGTCCAGAGTATCGTGGGGCATCTTCATGTCGTGGTTATCATAGTTCTCAAAAGGGCCATCTTTCACTCAGCGCCCTTCTAGCTCAGAGTTCATCTCGTGCCCCGTCTGTTCAGGGTTCTTCTATGTCGAGTGCATCAGCTAGTCACTCTGGTGCGAGGGGTTCCCTTCAGTCCCATTCTCCAGCACCTGGGAGTTGTTTTGAGTGTGGAGAGTTTGGGCATGTGTGGAGGCAGTGTCCTCATCGCATTGCTAATCATCCTAGCAGAGGGGTCAGCCCTCGACTTCTGCTCCAGTTACTTCACCACCCGCCCAGCCAGCTAGATGTGGAGGTCAGGTAGCCAGGGGTCACCCCAGATGGGGAGGTCGATCAGGCGGTGGCCAGGCTCATTTCAATGCTATTCCAGGCAGGCCAGATGCCATTGCTTATGATGCTATCATCACAGGTATTGTTTCATTCTACAACAGAGATTACTCTGTATTATTTGATCCCGGTTCCACCTATTCTTATGTATCCTTGTATTTTGCTCATTATTCGGGTATACCCCGGGAGTTTCTTTCTTTACCTGTTCATGTATCTACCTGGTGGGCGATACTATTATTGTAGACTGTGTGTATCGGTAATATGTGGTGACTATTAGGGGTCTAGAGACCCATGTGCATCTATTGCTATTGAGTATGGTGAATTTTGATGTTATATTAGGCATGGATTGGTTATCTCTGTGTCATACTATTCTAGACTGTCATGCTAAGACAGTCACTTTGGCTATGTTGGGTGTACCGCGGATCGAGTGGCGGGGTGTGACTGATTATGTTCCTAGTAGAGTTATTTCCTATTTGAAGGCCTAGTGTATGGTTGGTAAATGTCAGAGTTGAGACTCCTAGTATTGATTATATTCCAATTGTGCGGGATTTTCCCGATGTGTTTCCTACAAACTTGTCGGGCATGCCACCGGACAGGGATATTGATTTTGGTATGACCTGGTGCCGGGCACTCAGCCTATTTCTATTTTGCCATATCGTATGGCACCAGCGGAGTTGAGAGAGTTAAAGGAGCAGCTTCAGGAGCTGCTACAAAAGGGGTTCATTCGGCCTAGTGTGTCACCTTGGGGTGCACTAGTTCTCTTTGTGAAGAATAAGGATGGCACAATGAGAATGTGCATTGATTGCAGGTAATTGAACAATGTAACAGTGAAGAACAAGTATACTTTGCTTCGCATTGGTGTTCTATTTGACCAGCTTCAGGGAGCGAAAGTATTCTCCAAGATTGATCTCCATTCAGGCTATCATCAGTTGAAGATAAGGGATTTAGATATTCTTAAGACTGCTTTCAGGACCAGATATGGTCATTATGAGTTTCTTGTCATGTCTTTCGAGCTGATCAATGTCGTAGAGGCATTCATGCATTTTATGAACAGTATGTTTTGGCCTTATCTGGATTCGTTCGTTACAGTATTCATTGATGATATTCTGGTGTACTCGCATATTCAGGAGGAGCACACGGAGCATTTAAGAGTTGTATTGTAGAGATTGAGGGAGGAGAAACTTTATGTAAAGTTCTCCAAATGTGAGTTCATGCTCGGTTCAGTGGCTTTCTTGGTGCACGTGGTGTCCAACGAGGGTATTAAAGTTGATCCGAAGAAAATAGAGGCGGTTCAGAGTTGGCCTAGACCGTCCTCAACCACAGAGATTCGTAGCTTTCTTGGTTTGGCGGGTTATTATCGCCGGTTTGTTCAGGGATTTTCATCTATTGCATCGCCCTTGACCAAGTTGACTCAGAAGGGTGCTCCATTTGTATGGTCGGACGAGTGCGTGGAGAGCTTTCAGAAGCTCAAGACAACTTTAACCACAACTCTAGTATTGGTTTAGCCATCAGCTTCAGGTTAATATACAGTGTATTGTGATGCTTCGAGAGTTGGGATTGGTTGTGCATTGATGTAGGAGGGTAGAGTTATTGCTTATGATTCTCATAAGTTGAAGCCCCGTGAGAAGAACTACCCCGTTCATGATTTGGAGTTGGCTGCCATAGTTCATGCGTTGAAGATTTGGAGGCATTACTTGTACGGTGTATCTTGTGAGGTGTTCACTTATCATCGCAGTCTTCAGCATTTGTTAAAGCAAACGGATCTTAATTTGAGGCAGCGGAGATGGTTAGAGTTGCTTAAGGATTATGATATCACCATATTGTATCATCCGGGAAAGGCCAATGTAGTGGCCGATGCTTTGAGTCGAAAGGCAGTGAGTATGGGGAGTTTGGCATACATTCCAGTTGGGGAGAGACCCCTCGAAGTCGATGTTCAGGCCTTGGCCAATCGGTTTGTGCGGTTAGATATTTCAGAGCCCAGTCGGGTATTGGCTTGTGTGGTTTCTCGGTCTTTGTTATATGATCGCATTAGAGAGCGCCAGTATAATGACTCGCATTTGCTTGTCCTTAGGGATAGAGTTCAGTATGATGATGCCAGAGACGTGACCGTCGGTGATGATGGGGTGTTGAGGATGTAGGACCGGATTTGTGTGCCCAATGTGAATGGGCTTAGAGAGTTGATTCTGGAGTAGGCCCACAGCTCGCGATATTCCATTCATCTAGGTGTCGCGAAGATGTATCAGGATTTGAGATAGCATTATTGGTGGAGAAGAATGAAGAAAGATATTGTGGGATTTGTAGCTCGGTATCTCAACTGTCAGCAGGTAAAATATAAGTATCAGAGATCGGGTGGCTTGCTTCAGTAGATGGTTATTCCCGAGTGGAAGTGGGAGAGAGTCACTATGGATTTTGTGAGTGGTCTTCCTCAGACTTTGAAGAAGTTCGATGCTATTTGGGTAATTGTGGATCGGCTGACCAAGTCCGCGCACTTTATTCCGGTGTGTACTACCTATTCTTAGGAGCGGCTGGCAGGGATCTTTATCCAAGAGATTATTCGGTTGAATGATGTTCTAGTTTCCATCATCTCAGATAGAGGCACTCACTTTACTTCCTAGTTTTGGAAGACTTTTCAGCGAGAGTTGGGTACTCAGATGGAGTTGAGCGCAGCGTTTCATCCTTACACGGACGGGCAGTCCGAGCGTACCATTGGAGGACATGGTTTGTTCTTGTGTTATTGATTTCGGAGATTCTTGGGATGAGTTTCTACCACTTGCAGAGTTTTCCTACAACAACAACTATCAGTCCAGTATTCAGATGGCACCGTATGAGGATTTGTATGGGAGACAGTGCAGATCTCCAGTTGGTTGGTTCGAGCCCAGTGAGGCTAGGCTATTGGGGACCGATCTGGTTAAGGATGCTTTGGAGAAGGTGAAGGTGATACAGGAGAGGCTTCGTACAGTGCAGTATTGTCAGAAGAGTTACGCGGACCTAAAGTTTCGTGATGTGTCCTATATGGTTGGTGAGAAGGTCTTGCTGATGGTTTCGCCCATGAATGGTGTTTTGAGATTTGGGAAGGAAGGAAAGTTGAGTCTGTGGTTCATTGGGCCTTTTGAGGTGCTTCAGAGGATTGGAGAGGTGGCTTATATGCTTGCTTTGCCACCCAGCTTGTCGAGTGTGCACCCGGTATTCCATGTTTCTATGCTCCAAAAGTATGTTAGGGACCCGTCTCTTATTTTGGATTCAACATGATTCAGTTATATGGTGATTTGACCTATAATGTGGAGCCGGTGGCAATTTTGGGTCGTCAGGTTCGAAAGTTGAGATCAAAGGATATAGCTTCAGTGAAAGTGTAGTGGAGAGGATATGCTGAGTGATATGAGGCTGATGGCCTATGATGCTTTATATTCCACGAGGTGGCTGGAGTTATGTGAGGCCGAGTGCCGAGTGATGTGAGGCCGAGTGCCGAGAGATGATGCCACGAGGTGGCTTGATATAGCGCATGGGCCGTAAGCGGCCCCTCGGAGTCTGCACACCCACAGTGAACGCAGGTACCCATTATGAACTGAGAGTGAGCCCAAGGGGCTGGTATTGTACTGAGAGTGAGCCCGAGGGGCTGATACTATTCTGAGTGATTGATACTATGCCCGAGGGGTGGATTCCTTCTTGTTATTTACCTGTCAAATTACATGTTTTACTTGTTTTAAAGTGATTTCAACTGATTTCTTCACTGATTTACTACCATAAGTGATTTTACTGCTTGATATAGAATTGATTTGTGCCTTTACGTGTTTCATGCTTTCAGTCATTATTTAGAATTATTACTCACTAGGTCAGAGTACTCGCATTACTCCCTGCACCGTGTGTGCAGATTTAGGCATCGCAGAGTCCTCTCTTGAGGGCTGATCTTTCCAGTCCAAGCAGTGATTTGGAGACTACGAGGTAGTTGTTAGCGTCCTCAGCCCCCGTGCCTGCCTTATCTTATCATTTCATGATTTCTAGAACTATTGTATCAAATTCAATATTTAGTAGAGTTGTATTGGATTTCTTAGTTGCTCATGACTTGTGACACCCCGATTTGGGCTGTGTCGGGATGGTTTCCCCTATTGTTATTGTTATTTCCGCAGATTATGGTTATTAAATCATGTTTTAGGACTGTTTATGATATTTAATTGTTTAATAGAGGTGTTCCATTTTGGTCTGGCTGGCCTTGTCTTCACGAGAGGTGCCATCACGACCGAGTTTGGGAATTGGGTCGTGACAAGTTGGTATCAGAGCCTAGGTTACATATGTCTCACGAGTCATGAGCAGGTTTAGTAGAGTCTCGCGGATCGATACGGAGACATCTGTATTTATCCTCGAGAGGCTGCAGAATCTTTAGGAAAAACATCATATTCTTGAAATTCTTGTCGTGCGAACTTGTTGATCCAAGAACTAAACTTCTGTTATTCTATTCTCTCGCAGATGGCGAGGACTCGCGCTACTGGATGAGGTGGACAACCACCAGTAGCACCCACTGAGGCCACTAGAGGCCATGGACGCGGTCGTGGTCGTGGTTGTTGCAGAGGCAGAGCAGCGAGGGCAGCACCTGTTGATCCACCAGCTGTCCCAGCCCCGGATCAGGCGCCAGCAGCACCAGTTCAGGCACCAGCTGTGCCCATCATGATCCCGGGTCTTCAGGAGGCCTTGGCATAGATCTTGACAGGTTGCTCTTGCCTGACTCAGGCGGTTATAGCTACCACAGCAGCAGCAGCTACTACCACAGCAGCAGCAACTACCCATTGCTCGCACATCTGAGCAGGTAGTGCATGGCCTACAGACGCAGGGGACACCTCCAGCCCAGCCGGTTGCACTAGCTCAGGAGTTCATTGTACCAGTTATGCCAGGGGATGAGCAGCGTCGTCTTGAGAGGTTTGGTAGGCTTCGGCCTCCGTCATTCAGTGGTGCTGAGGGCGAGAATGCCCATGGTTTTCTTGACAAGTGTCAGTGGATGCTCCGTACAGCAGGGATTCTTGAGTCTAGTGGTGTGGCATTTACCACCTTTTAGTTCACTGGGCCTGCCTTCACTTGGTGGGAGGCATATGAGAGGCATAGGCTTATTGATGCAGCACCTCTGGCTTGGCAACATTTCTCCTCTCTCTTCTTAGAGAAGTATATACTGCAGTCTCACACAGAGGAGCTGCGTAGATAGTTCAAGTGGTTGTGACAGGGGGATATGACTGTGTCACAGTATAAGTTGAGGTTTTCTTAGTTGGCTCGTCATGCCTTCAGAATGGTTCCGACAGATCGGGAGATTTGTTGATGACCTTAATTATCATCTCTGTATTCTTATGATTGGAGAGAGAGTATTGGGTGCTACGTTAGAGGAGGTGGTTGATATCGCTCGTGAGATTGAGACAGTTCACTGTCAGGATCGAGAGGAGAGGGATTCCAAGAGGCTTCGAGGTTTTGGCAGTTACACTGGTGCTCCTTCGAGGGGCCAGTACCAGCAGGGTAGAGGTCGTTCTTTCAGTCTTGCTCAGTCGGCCCGTCCAGAGTATCGTGGGGCATCTTCATGTCGTGGTTATCATAGTTCTCAGCATGGTCAGCCTTCACTCAGCGCCCTTCTAGCTTAGAGTTCATCTCGTGCCCCGTCTGTTCAGGGTTGTTCTATATCGAGTGCATCAGCTAGTCACTCCAGTGCGAGGGGTTCCCTTCAGTCCCATTCTCCCACGCCCTTCATAGGCGCACTCGAAGCTACCGGCTCACCAACCATACAAGAAACATCTCGAACCTTGCGGTCTGCATAACTCTTCTGCCTAGACTGAGTTGTACGAAGCCTATCCTGAATAATTCGGACCTCATCCAAGGCCTCCTGAACTAGGTCCGTACCCAATAACCAAGCCTCTCCCGGCTCAAACCATCCAACTGGAGACCGACACCGCCTACCATACAATGCCTCATAAGGAGCCATCTGAATGTTGGATTGCTGTTGTTGTAGGCAAACTCCGCTAAGGGCAAAAACTGGTCCTATGAGCCTCTAAAATCAATGACACAGGCTCAGAGCATATCATCTAGAATCTGAATAGTCCTCTCGCACTGACCATCCGTCTGGGATGAAATGATGTACTCAACTCAACCTAGGTGCCCAACTATCGCTGAACTGCTCTCCAGATGTGCTAGGTAAACTGCGTACCTCGGTCCGAAATGATAGATACTAGCACCCCATGAAGACGAACAATCTCCCGGATGTAGATCTCAGCTAATCTCTCGGATGAATAGGTGGCTGCAAAGGGAACAAAATACGCTGACTTGGTCAGCCTATCAACAATGACCCAAACCGCATCAAACTTCTTCCGGGTCATCGGAAGTCCAGTAACGAAATCCATGGTAATCCTCTCCCACTTCTACTCGGGAAGCTCAATCCTCTGAAACAATCCGCCAGGCCTCTAATGCTCATACTTGACTTACTGACATTTCAAACATCGAGTCACATATGCAACTATGTCTTTCTTCATCCTACGCCACTAATAATGCTTCCTCAGATCCTGGTACATCTTCGCGCCGCCCAGGTGAATAGAATACCGGGAACTATTGGCCTCCGCTAAGATCAACTCTCGAATCCCATCATCATTGGGCACACAAACTCACCCCTGTAGTCTCAAAACACCATCATCATCTAAGGTCACCTTCTTGGCACCTCCACGCTGTACCGTGTCTCTTAGGACACACAAATGGGGATCATCAAACTGCCGATCACGGATGCGCTCCAATAGAGAAGAACGAGTGACCATGCAAGCTAACACTCGGCTAGGCTCAGAAATGTCCAACCTCACAAGTCGATAGTCAAAGGCCTAAACATCCAAATCAAGCGGTCTCTGGCTGACCGGAATATAAGCAAGACTGATCATACTGGTTGACTTCCTACTCAACGCATCAGCGACCACATTGGCCTTCACCGGTTGATACAAGATAGTAACATCATAATCCTTCAACAACTCCAACCACCTTCTCTGCCTCAAATTCAACTCCTTTTGCTTGAAAAGATACTGAAGACTCTTGTGATCAGTGTACACCTCACACGTCACACCATACAGATAATGCCTCCAAATCTTCAATGCATGAACGATGGCTGCCAACTCTAGATCATGAACTGGATAATTATTCTCGTGGATCTTTAAGTGCCTCGAAGCATAGGCAATGACTCTGACATCCTGCATCAATATTGCACCAAGCCCAATACGGGAAGCATCACAATATACTGTATAAGGCCCTGAACCTGTGGGCAAAACAAAACTAGTACCATAGTAAGAGCTGTCTTGAGCTTCTGAAAGCTCGCCTTCCTTGTCTGACCACCTGAACCGGGCACCCTTCTGGGTCAACCTGGTCATCAGGGCTGCAATAGATGAAAACCCCTCCACGAACCGATGATAGTAGCCTGCCAACCCCAAGAAACTCCAAATCTCAGTAGCTGATGCTGGTCGAGGCCAGTTCTTGGCTGTCTCTATCTTCTTTGGGTCCACCTGAATACCCTTTACTGAAACGACGTGACCCAGAATGCAACCGAACTCAACCAGAACTCACACTTCGAGAACTTAGCATATAGCTAACTATCCTTGAGAGTCTGAAGAACCACTCTGAGATGTTGCTCGTTCTCCTCCTTGCTGCGGGAGTATATCACAATATCATCTATAAAGACTATCACGAACAAATCCAAATAAAGCCTGAACACTCGGTTCATCAACTCCATAAATGATGCTGGGGCATTGGTCAACCCAAATGACATGACCAAAAACTCATAATGCATGTACCGAGTGCGGAATGCTTTCTTAGGGACATCAGATGCCCTAATCCTCAACTGATGGTAGCCAGGTCTTAAGTCTATCTTTGAAAACACCTTGGCACCTTGAAGCTGGTCGAACAAATCATCAGTCCTCGGCAATGGATACTTATTCTTGATCGTCACTTTGTTCAATTGTCGGTAATCAATGCACATCCTTATCGAACCATCCTTTTTCTTCACAAATAACACTGGAGCACCCCAAGGCAAAACGCTGGGTCTAATGAAACCCTTCTCAAGCATTCCTGCAACTGATCCTTTAAATCTTTCAACTCTGGCGGGGCCACGCGATACGGCGGAATGGAAATGGGCTGAGTGCCCGGAGCCAGATCAATACAAAAGTCGATATCCCTGTCGGGTGGCATACCCGGCAGGTCTGAAAGGAAAACCTCAGGGAACTCCCAGACAACGGGAACAGAATCAATAGAAGGGACCTCTGCGTCGCCAAATAAGCTAAACATCCCTTCTCGACCATGCCTTCACATATGATATAACTCTGCGAGTGGAACGACTTGGGTCCCTCTCTACTCTAAATGGGACAAATCTAGTAAAGCTAAGATCACGGTCTTGGCATGGCAGTACAAGATAGCATGATACGGGGACAACCAATCCATCCCTAATATAATGTCGAAATCCACCATGTCTAAGAGCAACAAATCAACATGGGTATCAAGACCCCCAAACACTACAACACAGGAACGATGAACTCGGTCGACCATAATAGAATCACCCACCGGTGTAGACACATAAACAGGAATATTTAATGTATCACTAGGCATGACCAGGTACAGTGCAAAATAAGATGACACATATGAATACGTAGACCCAGGGTCAAATAGCACCGAAGCATATCTATCACAAACAAGAATAGTAGCTGTAATGACATCTGACGACTCGGTATCTGGTCTAGCTGGAAGGGCATAACATCGGGGCTAGGCCCCACCACCCTGAACTACCTCCCTAGGATGACCTGCTACAGGCTGGCCTCCACCCCTAGCGGCCTGAGCTCCACCTCTATGACCTCTACCTCCACCTCTAGCACCTCTGCCCCCACCTCTAGCTGGCTAGGTGGCCTGTGGAACACCTGGTGCCGGAATTATGGAACGAGAACCCTGCTGCTAAGAACCACCCGGTGCTCGAGGGTAAAATATGGTAATATGGATCGGATACCCACAAGTGTAGCAAGACCTCAGCTGCTGGGAAAATTGAGACTGACCTTGTCGACCTGAATGACCACCTCGAAAACTCTAGAGCGGTGGTGCACAGACAAGTGTTGGTGGTTCACTGAAAGACTGCTGATCAGAATAATGCGGCTGAGAACAACGACCACCTGAAGTACCATGGGAGACCTGAAGGGATAACTGGAAGGGCCTCGGAGGATGGCCTCTACTATAAGAATCTCTATCCCCAGACGAGGTACCACTGAATCTGCCTGCATGAAGGGGCCTCTTATCTGACCCATAACCGCCTCTCTGTGACAGAGCCATCTCAACCGTGCGGGCCACATTGGCCGCCTCCTGAAAAGTGATCTTACTCCCGGCCCCCAAAGCCATCTGGAGACGGATCGGCTAAATAAAACCATTAATAAACCTCCTCACCCTCTCTCTCGGTGTGGAGTATGACAATAGCATGGCGATCTAGATCAATGAACCGGGTCTCACACTGAGTGACCGTCATAGAGCCCTGCTGGAGGCGCTCGAACTGCCTGCGAAGAGCCTCTCTCTGAGTAACTGGAAGAAACTTCTCCATAAACAACTCTCAAAACTGCTCCCAAGTTAAAGACGGCGACCCTGCTGGTCTGGCTAAGCAATAGTCTCTCCACCAAGTCTTGGTGGATCCAGATAGAGGAAAAGTGGCAAAATCGACCCCATTGGTCTCAACAATGCCCATGTTCCGAAGAACCTTGTGGTTATGACAGAAGCAGCAAAGCCTCCAACTCTTTTTAGTTTTTCTACTTCGCTCGAACCTCGCTCGTTTGACGCTCGGGGCTCCCGAGCCCCGCTCGAACATACCGACAAATCTGAAATCATGAGGCGGACCTACTTGAACCCTCAGAACTCCAAAAACAATGCTAAATATTGGAATCAACCCCTCAAACCAAATGTATCAAACTATTGAATCTCCAAGTTCTTAACTCTCCTCTAACAGGTTAAAACGTCCTTAAACTACTCGGATTGGCACAAAATTTTACGGGCAGGTCTTAAATGACATTACGGACTTGTACCAAGTTTCTGAACCAAAATCTAATCCTGATACCTAGGGAATCAATGATTTCTTAGTTTCTTTAATTCTTTAAAGCTTTAATTAAACAATTTTAGATAAAAATTCATTACTCGGGCTAGGGACCACGGAATCCGATTCCGGACATACGCCCAGGTCCCATATTTTCCCACGGACCCTCAAAAATTGTCAAATCACAAATCGGGGTCCATTTTACTAAAATGTTGACCAAAGTCAAACTTGGTCTTTTAAGAAAAGCTTAAAGAAGCAAATGGGCATATTTTACTCAAAACCCCTTCCAATTCCCGAAGCAATCGCCCCCGCAAGTCGTGAATTAGTTGAAGCAAGTACAGAAGGCTTAATTTAGGGGAACGAGGTTATAAAGGCAAAACAACCGGTCAGGTAGTTATAGCAAAATAACACATGCACAAATAATCACCGAGGAACGTACGACCCGATCCAAAATAAAAATAAGTGTGCACTGCCGAGGGTCGAACGGCTCGAACCATAGATGCATCTATTACCCCTCTCGCAAACTATCATGCGATGCGGTCAACATAAAGTAAACAAATACCCTGCTCGCGAATCATACGTGTGACGCAGGTACACATAAGAATACATGCTCGAACAACAATTTAGGGATTTATCGGGGAACATTTATCCAATTGAAAGCAAATTCTCTTTTCACATTCTAATAAAAACCAGTTTAATCCTTTTAGAAATTCATTTAGTAAATCAATGTGCCTTAAGCAACTCAAGCTGTCAATAAGTCCACAAATAATTCAAGTATACCATGCTCTTGGGTCCTAAACAACCCGGACTTAGCATATAAGTTGCTACACACGGACTCTCGTCACCTAGTACGTACGTAGCCCCCGCAAGTAAAGGCAACTTATTCAATTATTATACCTACGGGGACAATTCCCTCTTACAAGGTTAGAAAGGAGACTCACCTCGCTCCAAAGTGCACTTCCAATTTCAAAGAACGAGCCCAAGTCCTAAATTCGAAGCCGAATGATCCCAAACAAATTAAACGAAGTAAGAACTAGTTAATATAACCTCACAAGATGGAATTCTAGCTATTTAAGAAATTCCCCGGCCATTAACAGAAGTTTCCTAAATTCTGACCCCGGGCCTACGTGCCCGGATTGCGAGATTTTTCGAAGGAAGTTGTTCTCTATAACCTAAGGATTAATAATATATGATTTCTAGTTAGTTACATAGCAAATTACACGGTTAAATCTTAGTTTTATTAAAACCCTAGGTCTAGCTCTAAGCCTTGATTTTTTTACTTAGTTTTTAGTTTTTGATCTACCTAGTGTTCATGTATTTAAACTGAGGGGGAATGGAAATTACTTACCTTGTGATGATATGTTGAAACCCTCTCTTTGGAAGCCCCAAATTTGCTTAAGTGTAAAGAAATATGTGAAATAAATGACCTTGAGCTCGAATTAAAAGAGCTCACTGCCCAGCGATTTCTGCTTCTGCGACCTGCGGAAAAGTGGCCGCAACTACGGCTTTTGGCTGAAGGAGACTAGAACGCATTTGCGGTCTGGAGATTACCTAAGCGGAACCGCTTCTACGGTTTCCCTTGACCGCTTCTGCGATCTGTTAGTCGCATCTGGTGGTGAACGATAGAATCCCTCGCACGATCAACTGGTGGTGCTACTGGAATGGCTCTGGGACGCCCTCGTCCCCTACTACGGGCCGGTGTCGTCCCCCAGCCTCGGCCTCTAGCAACGGGGGGAGCAGCTTTTCCCGGGCCTGAAACATCAGCAGTACGAGTCCTTACCATCTGTGAGAGAATAGAAGAGGGAGCTTTAGTACACTAGCCATTGCACGATAGGAAATGAATAAAGAGTAGTCTTTCCTAGTACCTTATAGCCTCTCGAAGATAAATACAGACGTCTATATACCGATCTATAAGACTCTATTAGGTTTTTCCGTAACTTGTGAGACCTACTTGAACCTAGTGATCGGATACCATGTTGTCACGACCCATTTCCGTAACAGGTCATGATGGCGCCCAACTCCATTGCAGGGCAAGCCAAGTGCATAAGACATTCTCTAACTTTCATATTAATATTCTCAAATTCAAGTGAAACCAACACTCCAATTGGGTTAAAAACCGGAAGTGATGAATAATGCGAGTAGCAAAATAATAATACAACCCAAAAGTAAGTCTACTAGGGTGTGTGCCAGAACCTGGTATTACAAGCTACGGGCGACTAGTAGAATATACACAAAATAATAATACACTATCCTACTATTTGAATCAGGATAAACAGAAAACAAAAGTACAAGGAAACACTTCTTCGGCTGCGGATCGGCATGAAGGAGAAGCAGCTCACAGTAGAAGTCCCAAATGTGCTCACTGATGCGCACCAGAATGATATCCAGATCCACCTGCCTTAGATCCTGTACATTTAAGTACAGAATCGTATCATGAGTACATAAATAACATGTACCCAGCAAGTATCCTGTCTAATCTCGAAGAAGTAGAGACGAGAGGTCGACTTGATACTTACTAAGGTAAAGTAATAATGAGAAGAATATATAATAAGCAAGAATAACTCAAGTCATAAAATATCAAGTAGGAAACAGAGAATTCTTCCTTTAACCTTCCATGGAGAGTGTTCATTTTTATATATGTAAACAATTATGAAGTTTAACCCACAAGTAGAAAGCTAAATAACTCATGCGCAAATAATCACCAGGGAACGTACGGTCCGATCCAACATAAAAATAAGTGTGCATTGTCGAGGGTCGAATGACTCAAACCATAGATACATCTATTACCCCGCTCGCGAACTATCATGCGACGTGGTCAACATAAAGTAAACAAATACCATGCTCGTGAATCATATATGTGACGCAGGTACATATAAGAATACATGCTCGAACAACAATTTAGGGATTAATCGGGGAACATTTATCCAATTGAAAGCAAATTCTCTTTTCACAATATAAGAAAAACCAGTTTAATCCTTATAGAAATTCATTTACTAAATCAAAGTGCCTTAAGCAACTCAAGCTATCAATAAGTCCACAAATAATTCAAGTATAACATGCTCTTGGGTCCTAAACAACCCGAACTTAGCATATAAGTTGCTACGCACGGACTTTCGTCACCTAGTACCTGCGTAGCCCCCGCAAGTAAAGGCAAATTATTCAATTATTATACCTATGGGACAATTACCTCTTACAAGGTTAGAAACGAGACTCACCTCACTCCAAAGTGCACTTCCAATTTCCAAGAACGAGCCCAAGTCCTAAATTCGAAGCCGAACAATCCCAAACCAATTAAACGAAGTAAGAACTAGTTAATATAACCTCACAAGATCGAATTCTAGCTATTGAAATTTCCCGGCCATTAACACAAGTTTCCTAAATTCCGACCCTTGGCCCACGTGCCCGGATTCCGAGATTTTTCGAAGGAAGTTGTTCTCTATAACCTAAAGATCAATAATATATAATTTATAGTTCGTTACATAGTAAATTACATGGTGAAATCTTAGTTTTATTAAAACCCTAGGTCTAGCTCTAACCCTTGATTTTTTTACTTAGTTTTTAGTGTTTAATATACCTAGTGTTCATGTATTTAAACTAAGGGGGAATGGAAATTACTTACTTTGTGATGATATGTGGAAACCCTCTCTTTGGAAGCCCCAAATTCGCCTAAGTGTAGAGAAATTTTTGAAATAAATGACCTTGAGCTCGAATTAAAAGAGCTCACTGCCCAGCGATTTCCGTTTCTACGGTTTTGATGCGGTCCCGCACCTCCGGAAAAGTGGCCGCATCTGCGGCTTTGGGCTTAAGGGGACTGGACCGCATATGTGGTCTGGGGATCGCATAAGCGGAACAGGTTTCTGGGCCGCTTCTGCGATTTCTCCTGGGCCTGCCCTTGGCCGCTTCTGCGATCTGTTGGCCGCATCTGCGGTCCCGCTTCTGCGGTCCAAGAACCGCAGATGCGGTTATGACAGAAGCAGTATGCCTTCAGCATTTTCAATTTTTTCAACTTCACTCGAGCCTCGATCATTTGACGCTCGGGGCTCCCGAGCCCCGCTCGAACATACCGACAAGTCTGAAATTACGAGGCGGACCTCCTCGAACCCACGGATCACACAAAACAACGCTAAATCTAGGAATCATGTCTTAAAACCAAATGGATCAAACTATTGAACTTCAAGTTCTAAATTCTCTTCTAACGGGTCAAAACGCCCAAAAACTATTCGGATTGACACCAAATTTTACGGGCAAGTCTTAACTGATATTTCCGACCTGCACCAAGTTTCGAAACCATAATCCGAGCCCGGTACCTAGGAATTCAATGAATATTTAGTTGCTTTAATTCTTGAAAACTTCAATTTAACAATTTCACATAAAAATTCATTACTCGGGCTAGGGACCTCGGAATTCGATTCCGGGCATACGCCCAGGACTCATATTTTTCCACGGACCCTCCGAGACCGTCGAATCACCAAAGTTAACCAAAGTCAAACTTGGCCTTTTAAGAAAATCTTGAAGAAGCAAATGGATATATTCTTACTCAAAACTCTTCTAACTTTCGAACCAACCGTCCCCGCAAGTCATGAATTAGCTAAAGAAAGTGCGAAAAATTTTATTTAAGGGAACGGGGTTCTAAATGGAAAAACGATCAGTCGGATCGTTACACAGAGAGTTCAATCCAGATAAAAAATAGGACAAAGATAGACAAACATTGAAATAGTGAAGACCCATATTCTAATTACTTATAAAAAACTGCAAAAAGAACAGAGTGAAGAGTAGAAAGAGGAGGAGAGGAAATGTGAAACTGGAAAAGAGCAACAGTGAAGCAAAAATGCGAGAGAATAGCAGCTCTCAACTTGAATAGTACATTTCTATGGAAATTTATGTAATTACAAATTTAACCTTAATTATAAGCATAATTTCAGGGATACCCTTGTTCGTCCCCAAGTCCCGTTTCTATATTATAGTAAAAATGTGCAAATGAGAACCCCAAAATTATCCGGCAAAAAAGAATATGATAACATCAGAAATTATTTTTTTATTGCAAAAAATTTACCCGCCTCGGATGTTTATGCCAATTCAATAATTAAATGACACTTGTCACTTAATCTAACTATAACTATGACTATGAGTGCCTAATCATAGTTAACCTTCATTTGTTTTGCACATAATTTAATTAATAATTAAATATACCTAATAATCTAGCTAGCTATTCCGATGGTGTTTCTTTGTTCTATAACTGGACAATGCTTTTGAAATTCTGAAAAAGTAAACGATAAAAATTATTTGCATGAAAACTTAGATTGTTCATCTCTTTTTTATTTCTTCTTTCCACCGAACTTAAACAATTAGCTAAAGTAAATAAAATAAAATAAAATAAATATCATCTTGACCTTACAGTGGCCGGTCACATAGTGTTTTATGTGTAATAGTAGTTAGTAAATATCTCTTTCTAAGGATTAAGAGCTTTCAAGTTAATGGCTTTCGCAATCTTGTATTTACTCCTATAATTATTGTAGAAGAGGACAAGATTTTGCCTAGGCATTTCACAAAGAGACAGGATTAGAACTCAGATTAAGTTAGGAGGAGGAGAGTCATTTCAGTACATGATACAAGATGCAGCAAGAATGCAAAGAGGATGCTTGCGTGGAAATAAACCAAAGAAAATGACGGCAACCCTAGAATTATGTAATGTTAGTTACTATATAATTAAATAGTCTCTTATAAAAAAAATTATTTATTAAAAAGTAAAATTCGTAGAAGACCTGAGTTTATCTCCTATAGTTTATTTAACTATACTTGGTGTAAACATCCGGTGCGGATAACTTTTTTCCATTTGATTATATGCTTGAATGAGTAATGCACGTCATTAGACTAATAAGAATAATTTAATTTAAATAAAGGTCAAAAAACTGCGGTAAGGTAGATAAACAAGGGATTAACTTAGAATAAAAGAAGAACTAAGGGAAACATGATTTCTTTCATAATTCACTAGTTAAATTAGAAAAAAGTACATAAAATGAAAAACATTACATAACCACTAAGTAAAACTATATTCTAATTTCATAGTTATCGGCACATGATCCAATATGACACTTGCAATAGTGGATTGTTGGTTACACTAAAACAAATCAGTTAAGGCTGTGTTGCAAATAATTTTGTCTAACTTTGAAAGCCTATCTGGATTGTTGTTATCTTTATATGTGTATGTAAAGTCGAGCTTCATGTCATGAATATAATCATTATCCAGCAATTCCTGATATGGAGGCAAATTGACTTTGACATCACTAGGAGACAAGAGGGTTCTCTCCAAATGGGAATTCAATGTAAGATTAAAATCCCTCATAATTACCCATGGATTTCTCTCAACCAAAAGATCTTGAATAGGTCCTAAATGGAGGCCATATGTGGATCTCCGTAAACTCCAATAAAGGTAAAAGAGATAGTTGGGCTTTTAACTAACTTAAACTTTGAGATTATATACTGATGTTTGTGATAAGTCTTTCCGTAAGTGCGGATATCTTTGACATAGTCGGTATCCCACATTAAAGCTATGCTCCCTTGTCGAAAAGAACGAATTTTATCCGACCATTCGTGTGTACCGCTAACCTCTTGTAATATTGCTATGTGCGGATGATTGATCCACAAAAAAATTTTAATATGTTTATATTTCTTGAACCACGTTCGCACTTGTTTACATTCAAAGAGAGTAATCTCACTTGTGAAACTTGTGCAGAAGAACTTGAAGCTCCACTCATTGTTTACACTTCAATAGCAAATTAAAATAATAGTCACTAGCTATTTTCAAATAGACCCCCGGCATCCTTCCCTCCAAAAACTTTCCACCTTGCTTTTGGGGAAACTCGAACTCACAACATCTTGGTTGGAAGTGGAGGTTACTTACCATCAGAGCAACCCCTGTTGTCATTCTATATAAAGAAAATTTTACATAAAAGAGTTTTGACATTTATGTTAGAACTCTACCATTAGATCAGTTTCATAAAATCTTTTATATGATAAATATTTGACATTTATGTTTATATTTATACGTTTGATCAGTTTAGCAAAATTTTATCCATCATTATGTTTTGGTATGAAATATTGTATGAAGTATATGCTTGGTAAGATTTCTAAAACCTTTCAGTATAACTAACAACAATTCGGTTTCACTACAGTAAGAATAATAATTAAAGTGGGCCTAAAAGTTGATGGGTACTTATGGTAATTCGAATTTAAAATCTTAAAATGTTGAATTGCCCTTTAGCTAACATCAGAAATTTTCATACAGATTTCTATCCATTAGGTGTTAATTTTTTTCATTGTTCCTCTAAAAATTAGGGGTGTTTCATTCGAATCGAAAAATCACACCGAATCGAAAAGTTAAACTAAACCGATTATATAATCGAATTAGATTTGATTTGATTTTGTTTTGGTATTGAGTAAAAAAAACCTGAACTAGATCAACATATAAATATATAATTTTTATATATACTTTTAAGACTTCATATAGAATTTTCTTTAAAACATATCTAAAAATATTTGGGATCCTCTCATGGGATGTAATGTTTAATAGAAATATGAAGTGCATCCATTTTTATTTACTTTAAATAATGGTTCGTATCGTCACTTTCTTATCAAGTATTATTGAAATGCGTCAATTTCTTTGTTCTTTCATAATCATATGTAAAAATCTATTAAATTCTTGTATCTTTTTCGAATTTGAAATGGTATTTTGATAATTTAAAATTAAATGGAATATATCATTATTTAGGTCTCATATTGATTTTAATGTTTAGTTATTAAATTTTGTTAACCTTGAAAGTATACATCAACGAAAAATTATTGTTAGACGACTAAGAATATAACTATTATATGCTGCTTAAAAAATTCTCTCATAAGAATATTTTAATAGATAATATATTCGTCTTTTTTTAAAAAAAAAAAATTACTAAACATATATTCACTCATCAAAATTTTATCTATAACTTTAACAAAGTGATATTGAAATAATTTTCATGTAATAAAAAATCCGACAAAATTGAATCAATCCAAAACGATATACTCCCTTTGTTCCAGTTTATGTGAACATGTTTGACTGGACACGGAGTTTAAGAGAAAATGAGGACTTTTAGAATTACTTGTCATAAGCAAGTGAGAAAAGGGTCCAGAGTATTTGTGTGGTTATAATAAATTCTCATTAAGAGTAGAATTGGAAGTTTAAGCTAAATTATTGTTTCCAAATTTAGAAAAGGGTCATTCTTTTGTAAACAGATAAAAAAGGAAATAGGTTCACATAAACTGGAACGGAGAGTAATAGATTTGGTTTGGCTTTAATAAAAATTGAACCAATCCAGTCCATGTGTACCCTCACTAAAAAAAATTCCATCTATGAATTTTGAAATCATGTGGAAGATCATGATATATTTTCCATATACTTGAAATGTGAAACTCTTTTCCTTGAAGATATAGTGGTTCTTCGAATCTCACGTCAAAAGACGTAAATGCAAATATAATCTTGCATATTCTAACATTTCTCTAAAACATTTTAGATTCTTTTGATAGGACAAGAATATAACTCGTAATAATAATAACAATGAGTTAGAAGGTGATCCAATCACTTCTCATATGTAAAATAGAGCTATCAAAATAAGTTGTTACAGAAAATGTTATAGAATGAATAAAGTGAATATAACCTTCCCATAATATTCTACTAACAATATTCCTACATAGAATATAGAAAGATCAATTTTCTTTTTTAATGCAAAAAACTAGTATATACAACAAAACTAGAGCACTATGAAAATAGAAACTATTGAATTTTCCTAAAAAGTTATTTAATATTTTCTCTAGAATAGTTCACAGATTTAAATGACCTCCTAAAATTGTACAATCAAAATTTGGATTTGTAAAATATATTTGTTACGTCAAACTGTGATGACCCGATAGGTCATCTTATGATTAAAATCTAATTCTGTTATCTGAAACCTTTAAAAATTACGTTTTAGCCTTTTCGATTTGCGTGTGCAGTCCGGACGTCTTTCCGGAAGCTTTTATGTTAAAAATTGATAAAAATAAGAAATTTTGTCTAAAACCTTCATTTGTGTTGCCAAATTATACTCCGCTTGTCCCAAAAGAAAAATGGATCTGAGAACGGTTAAAAGATTATTTAATTTTTGGCGAAACGATTTTTCAATATTTTAACTTAAAAGGAAAAAAACAATAAATGACAATTGGTGCTATTTGAATGAAAAAAATTATTCACACCTAGTATTTCCTCCATCTATAACAAATATACACGACATTTTGTAATCATTTATCACACAAATATTTTTTTAATTAATAAGTACTATGTATTGTTGCCTCGCTTTACCACTTGATTATGATAAACTGGCATAATTTGTTGCAAACATATAGAGGATATGTAAATATTTTTCCAACCACGAAAGGGTCCTCCAAAACAACCGTACCAGCACAGCAAGTGTCACGACCCGGATTTTTCACCCTCGAGAGTCGTGATGGCGCCTACTAATAGGAGCTAGGCAAGCCAACTTAAATGACTTCTTTTAGTGAATATCGACCATTCAATAAAAACGAAGCATAATATGATACAACGGAAGTCTCAAATATAATTAACTGAAAGAAATACGAAAGTTTAACAAAAATCCTCTACCCAAGACTGGTGTCACAATACTCACGAACGTCTAGAGAATACTAAATTCAAAGTCTGAATGAAATATAAATCTGTTTGCCTCGGTACAAGGTGATAACAAACTGAATAAAATAGAAAGGGACTCCGGGCCTGCAGACGTCAGCAAGACTACCTCGAATGTCCCTGGACTATAGTCAGCTCCCAATCAACTACTGCTGCTGTCCAAAAGCTGCTCTGACTCCGAAATATGTACAAAAAGATGTACAGAGTGTAGCATCAGCACAACCGACCCCATGTGCTGGTAAGCGCCTGGCCTAACCCCGGCAAAGTAGTGACGAGGCTAGACCAGACTACCAAACAAGCATGTGCAGATATATATACATGTACAACGAAATAATAGTGAAAAGTAAACAATTAAAGCTGGGAGGGGGAACATGCTTCGGGGAAACAGTTAGATACAAATATAAGGAATAATGGCAAGTACACCTACAATTTCACTTCTAAAAATAAAGAATAGCCCAGGCAAGTTTCATATTCGACTCATCTTATTGCAGGCGTGCAACTCGATCCCATTTCTCATAATATCACGTGGTAGGCGTACCACTCGATCCCATTTCATAATATCACGTGGTAGGCGTACCACTCGATCCCATTTCATAATATCACGTGGTAGGAGTACCACTCGATCCCATTTTATAATATCACGTGGCAGGCGTACCACTCGATCCCGTTTCATAATATTACGTGGTAGGCGTACCACTCGATCCCATTTCTTTCAACACAATGCACAATATAATCCTGGCAAGGGAACAAGATAATATAATAAACTATCCCGGCAAGGGAACAAGATAATATAATAAACTATCCCGGCAAGGGAGATTCAGCTATAACCAAATGTCACGACCCGGATTTTTGCACCCTCGGGAGTCGTGATGGCACCTACTAATAGGAGCTAGGAAAGCCAATTATCAATTACCTCTTCTAGCGAACATCGACAATATTAGAAACAATGAAGCATTTAATAATAAAGCAGAAGTGTGAAATATAATTAACTGAAAGAAATGCGGAAGTTTAACAAGATCCTCTACCCAAGACTGATGTCACAATACTCATGAACGTCTAGAGAATACTAAATACAAGGTTTGAATGAAACATAAGACTGTCTGCTTCAGTACAAATGATAACAAACTGAATAAAATAGAAAGGGACTCCGGGCCTGCGGACGTCAGCAAGCCTACCTCGAATGCCCCTGGACTGAAAGCTCTATCCCAGAATGCTACTGCTACTCAAATGCTGCTCCAACACCTGGATCTGTGCAAAAAGATGCACAGAGTGTAGCATCAGCACAACCGACCCCATGTGCTGGTAAGTGCCTAGCCTAACCCCGGCGAAATAGTGACGAGGCTAGACCAGACTACCAGATAAACCTGTGCAGATATATATACAAGTACAACAAAATAATAGCGGAAAGTAAACAATTAAAGCTGGGAGGGGGAACATGCTTATGGGGCAGCAGATAAACAGAATATCAGGAATAACAAAGAATCTACATCTGATTTCTTCTAACACATAATAAGGGGAAAACAAACCACTTTCACTTGTTTCAATCTCTTCTCGTTGCAGGCGTGCAACACGATCCCATTCCCTCATATCACGTGGTAGGCGTACCACTCGATCCCATTTTATAATATCACGTGGCAGGCGTATTACTCGATCCCATTTAATAATATCACGTGGTAGGCATATCACTCGATCCCATTTCATAATATCACGTGGTAGGCGTACCACTCGATCCCATTTCATAATATTACGTGGTAGGCGTACCACCGGATCCCAAATCATAATATCACGTGGTAGGCGTACCACTCGATCACATTTCATAATATCACATGTTAGGTGTACCACTCACTCCCATTTCATAATATCACCTGGTAGGCGTACCACTCGATCCCATTTCATAATATCATGTGGTAGGCGTACCACTCGATCCCATTTCATAATATCATGTGGTAGGCGTACCACTCGCTCCCATTTCATAATATCACGTGGTAGGCGTAACACTCACTCCCATTTTATAATATGTCGTGGTCGGCGTGCCACACGATCCCATTTCTTTCAACATAATACACAAAATAATCCCGGCAAGGGAGAAAAGATGTTATAATAAACTATCCCGGAAAGGGAGATCCAGCTATAACCAAAATTATTCAATTTCTACTTAACACAATTAAATCAATACTCAGTCTCAACAATTACTGGCTCAGTGTTAAAGATTTCTAACCAAGTCCTCGTAAACAACAATCAAGAATTCGATAATTTAGCAATTCAGGAGTCACTGTCATGCTTGACACCAGTGTATAGATACTAGTCACCATGCCTATACACCGTACTCGACAAATAGCAATTAGCAAATAAGACTCTACTCCTATTACTTCCAGCCAAAGTTAGACCAAACACTTACCTCGAAGGCTCCAAACTCAACTCAAGCCTCTAGTAGAACAAACACTTACCTCGAAGGCTCCAAACTCAACTCAAGCCTCTAGTATAGCTTTACCCCACGAATTCGGCTCCAACTCAGTCAAATATATGAAATAATGACTATACAATATTAATAATAGCTAAAAAAACTAAACCCAATGCCAAAATATGAATTTCTAATCTTTCTTCCCAAAATTTCAAAAAAATCCATGGCCCGCTTGGTCAAAATACGAGGTTTGAACCAATTCCATGTTACCCATTCCCCCACGAGCCCGGATATACAATTTGTTTTCAAATTCGACCCCAAAACGAGGTCTAAATTAAAGAAAATCGAAAATCCCTAACTCTACCCTTTTCCCCCAATTTCAACACTAGATTACAGGATTTAGGTTTAGAAACTCATTAATTAATGAAGGAAGATGAAGGAAATGAGTGGGAATTTACTTACCCAAGAAGCGTTGGTGAAGAAGTGCTCAAAAATTCGCTCAAGAGCTGTGGAGAAGAAGAACTCGTATGAAATATGGACTAAATCCCGTCACTGTTCTGTTTTGGGGTATTTAAAATCACTGGGCAAATATGCCCTATGCATTCGCGACATGGAGGTCGCGTTCGCGAAGAGGGGTGAGCTGAAGCATCGCGTTCGCGAGAGGGGGAATGCGAACTCGTAGGGTAAAATACTGGGACCTCAGGTTTTGGCCTATGCAAACGTGTTGATTGACACGCAAACGCGGTGAAGGGATAAGCAATGCTATGCGTTCGCGGATGTTGGATGCGAACGCGAAGAGGAAAGGTCAGGTTCCTGAGGTTGGCTTACGCGATCGTGGTGATAGTGACGCGAACGCGGAGAAGGGGGAACTCAAAACTATGCGAACGCGAAGAAGAAATGCATTGTTCACCTGCTGCAACTTTTTTGCATTTTTCTAAGTTTCAAAACCATCCCGAACACCGTCGAAAACACTCCCGAGCCCGCGGGGCTCCTAACCAAACACATACACTAACTCAACAACATCATACAAACTTAACCGTGCGATCAAATCGCCAAAATAACATCAAAATCAATGGATTAAATCTCAAAATCATCACTTTTTCATCAAACTTCATAAACTTTCATTTTTAGATATTTAGGTCCGAAACACGTCAAATGACGTCCAATTTCGACCAAATTTCACAGGAAGCGCTTAAACCATATATAAGACCTGTACCGGGTGCGGTAACCAAAATACGGGCCCAATACCAACGCTTTCTAATCCATTTTAATTTCAAATTTCCATATAAATTCCAGAAAAATAATTTCTTTTAAAATTTTATTTCTCGGGCTTGGGACCTCGGATTTCGATTCCGGGCATACGCCCGAGTCCCATATTTTTCTACGGACCCTCCGGGACCGCCAAATTATGGGTCTGGTTCCTTTTACCCAAAATGTTAACCAAAGTCAACTTTAATCATTTTAATATCAAAATTCATCAATTTTTACATAGAATTCATATTTAAGCTTTCCGGCTACGCGCCCGAACTGCGCACGCAAATCGAGGCAACTAAAAGTGAGGTTTTCAAGGCCTCAGAAGCGTGGAATAGAGAGAAAACAGGTGATGACCCCTTGGGGTCGTCACATTCTCCATCTCTAAAACAATTGTTCGTCCTCGAACGGACAAAAGAAAGAAGTACCTGAGTCGGAAAAAAGATGAGGATAACGGCTCCGCATATCAGACTCGGACTCCCAAGTCGATGGCTCAGGAGGCTAACCTCTCCACTAGACACGCATTGAAGGAAAACTCTTCGACCTCAACTGTCGAACCTGCCGGTCTAGAATAACTACTGGCTCCTCCTCATAAGACAGATCCTTGTCCAACTGGACAGTGCTGAAATCTAATATGTGAGCTGGATCGCCGTGATACCTCCGAAGCATGGACACATGAAATATTGGATGCACGACTGACAAGCTAGGCGGCAAGGCAAGTCTATAAGCCACCTCTCCCACACGATCGAGAATCTCAAATGACCAATGAACCTAGGGCTAAGCTTGCCCTTCTTCCCAAATCTCATAACGCCCTTCAGAGGCGACACTCGGAGCAAGACCCGCTCTCCAACCATGAAAGTTACATCCCGAACCTTACGATCCACATAACTCTTTTGGCGCGACTTAGCCGAATGAAGCCTGTCCTGAATGTTCTTGACCTTATCCAAGGCCTCCTGAACTAAATCTGTACCCAATAACTGAGTCTCTCCCGGCTCAAACCATCCAACTGGAGACCGACAACGCCTACCATACAACGCCTCATATGGAGCCATCTGGATGCTAGATTGGTAGCTGTTGTTGTAGGCGAACTCTGCTAAAGGTAAAAACTGGTCCCACGAGCCTCCAAAATCAATGACGCAGGCTCCGAGCATATCCTCCAATATCTGAATAGTCCGCTCGGACTGACCGTCTGTCTAAGGATGAAACGTTGTGCTCAACTCAACCCGTGTGCCCAACTCTCGCTGAACTGCACCCCAGAAATGCGAGGTATATGAGCACGTAATTTTTGCCCTTAGTTAATTATTCCCAAAAATTCAAACAAAATAATTTCTTTAATATTTTACAATTTTTGTGAATTTTTGTGTTATTTTCTGGTAATTGTTGCATTTTATCTGTGCATTTTAGTTAATATAAAAATACAAAAAAAAAATATTTGGCATTTGTTTGAGATTTAATTTTATATTTTAGGATTAAGTAGTAGTTTAAATTACTTGAAAATAAAAAAAATAACAAAAATAGCCCACTTTTGCATTTTTCAATTGTAAGTTGTTGAGTTTTTCGCAAAATAGATATTAATAAATTTTAGGAATTAATTAGCTTAATTTTAGAAATAAATTAGATTTCATTTTAATTTTCTATATTTTTATAAAATCAGAAAAAAGTATATAAAATACAAAAATGAAAACAAAACAAAAAGGGGGAAAAGAGAAAACAATTAAAAAAAACAGAGAGAAAGGAGCTACTAGGAATTGGGCCATTTTTCTTTTTAATCTACCTCAGCCCAACACAATTACACTGTACCGGCCCAAACCTACTCCCCCAACCCATTCCAGCCATCCCCTCTTAAACGGTGTCGTTTGGAGTTTATAAGGTTTAATCGATCTTGGCCATTAATCTTTCCCTAATCCAACGGCCCACATCTTTTCTTGTTCAATTATATAACTATCCGAAATTTTTTTTTAACCCTAAGACAATCTCCTCCTTCCTCGTACCTTCTCTGCGACCCCGCTGGAACCGCCGCCGCCAGCGAACCCCACCGGTTCTCCTCGTCACCCTCTTTCCGAATATGCAAATGGCTTCCCTCGAATCCACCCAGAAAGCTTCGAATCTCCGTTTGAAGATTTTCCGACCACGACTTCAGTTATCCCAATTGGCACCAAATTAACACCCTAGGATCTCCTGAGTCTCCTCTACCCAACCCCCTGACCTCGTCCCTCGAATGTGGCCAAAAATGCTCAAATGTCAATTTTTAGTTTTCAAGCCAAAACCCTAGGTGCTCTGAAATGATTCAAATGGGTGCTACAAGGTCCCCGTACTTCCTTAGTAAGGTTTCTAATGTTGTCAGCCCTCGAATTTCACCAGACGGGGTCGAATTGAGACTGTGAGACGTGGCCGGGCTTTAGTGAGTTCTTTTCTTCTTTTGATTGTTATTTAATTTTTGTTTGTTTTGCATGTGATTAATGAATGTTTGCAAGTTAATTTCTGCTTCTTTCTTAGTTTTAATTGTTTTTGAATCCTTTCTGCTTCTTAGTTATTGATGGTAATTAGTCAAAATCAGTTTATTTGGGTTCATATATTGATGCATAATCGTTCAGTGTTTGGATTGTTAGTTGTTAATTGCAAAATCATGGTTAGTTTAGTGGAATTTTTCATTAGTAATTGCTTTCATTAGTTTATAATATTGGTTCAGTTTAAGAATACCAGGCAGTAGTTTAATGTTCAAATCAAGTTTAGTAATTTGTAAATATCAGTATAGTATAAGGTTAGTTTAGGAATTTCAATAAAAGATAATTTCCTAGAAGCTTCTGGAGAGGGGGTAAAATTAGAATTTCAGAGAATGAGTATACTTGCTTGAGTCAAGTCAACAAATAAGGGGTTTAAAAGTTGAAAATAGGGAGGGACTAAAAAGAAAAACAAAAATCTGATTGCTCACCTCTTTGGTGCCTATAAAAGGGCACTCAAATGCCTTGGTGAGGGGTCTTCCTTTCAGCCATAAAATTCCCCCAAAAATCCTAAAATCTCTCTCTCTAATTTCCAAGTCTAGAGTTCAAAATTCAAACTCCAAAAAACCAAAAACAATAGAAAATCCTAGAAAAAAACTCCAAAAAATACTGTTACATCAGATAATTGAAGCTAATTTCTGTTTTAGTTGCTGGTTTTCTAACTTTTTGTTCAACATTTAGGTTCTTAAAACTTTAGAGGGTTACTAGTTTGATTTCCTGCAACTTTGGATCTGTTCAAGCTTTTTGGATGAATTATAAGCTTGCTGAAGGTTTCAGGGTGATTCTGGGTTAGTGTTGAGTTGTTATAGGCTGATTCAAGCTGATTTGGGTCTGTTGGTTAAATTCTGCTTGGATTTTGGCCTTCCTGCATTTCCGGATTTCATTTTGGGTTGCTTTTGATTCTATACTGCTGGGATTGAGCTGCTGCGGATATTGTATTGCTTTGCTGACTTCTTCTTTCTATTCAATTCACTCTAGGTACACATTTCAAGCTAGCTTTGATGTATCACAACCTATTGACAACATGAAATGAAAATTAAAGTCAAATATCTATTTTAAATTTGCTATCTATTTAGATTTGAATAATTTGTTGTAATATCGTGGACAAACATTGTAACCACATTTAGAATGCATGACTGAATTGAAATGAATTATGAAATAATTGGACTGTATATGGCGGCCAACTTTTCTGATTTAGAGAATAATTCTGAGTGCTGGAACTGATTTCATAATTTGGTCATTAGTCACTCTGGATAGTCTTAGCATTTGATGAACTATTTGTATCGTTTTGTAGTCTAATAGTCCCATATGTTTAATCGATCTAGATCTAGTTGAGTCATGAACTTGAAATGGTACTATCAAGCGAGCATTCAGTTGTTGTTAAGTTGAATGAGTTCCATGTTGGCTGGTGAATCTTTTGTTCAGGAATGTTTCAAGATGAAATCAAACGAGATTATGCTAAACTATGTTCAATAGTTCTGAATTTCTGTGAGTTCAAGGTGGCTGATTCATTTAGCTGTTTTCCAGTTCATGTGTATTGCTGCCTTAAATAAATTTTGCTGGTCAGCCTTAGTAGTAGATTCGGCAATTTTGGTGTCTCTAGTTGCACGTTTGGGCCAGTGCATCAATTGGAGGCCCAGGTCATGTTCTTATTAGGTGTTTGTGTGGACCTGGGCCCAAACTCACAATGGGCTTGCTCCTTTAGGCACTACTGGCCCTACGTGGGCTGCGTTCAAGGCTCAAATTTGGTGAATTACATGGACCTCACGTATAAGGGACATTTTCAACAATCCAAATAATTACGACCTTTTCTTATTTTATAGGAACAAATAAAAATAGCAAATATAGTTCACTTTAGGATATCCTTAAATAAAAATGAGACGAGCCTGGTCAAATAAAACATACAAATTGCGGGGCCCTCCGTCAATGCTTAATTAAAAATACTTAGATCTCGGGATGGGCCGTTTAGCGAATTTCACGGCCTTCCCAAAAGATAATAACGTGTTAGACACTTTAGGCGCATTTTTAATAATTTACTTCCTTAAACTCGGGTGCACATTGTTGTGATCCAAATCCAAATCTCAACGGAATCAAAATGTATCAACAACCACGGGCGTATTGATGTGACGTGGTTCGAGACGCATTTTTACGACGTTGCAATTCTCACTTAAAATAATAATAAAAGCGGTATATAATTAAAAAGCACAAGCTAGATCATGTTTTGAAATCAGATAAAATCAAATACAGCAATTGAGCGACCGTGCTAGAACCACGAAATTCGGGAATGCCTAATACCTTCTCCCGGGTTAACAGAATTCCTTATCCGGATTTCTGGTTCGTGGACTGTTAATAGAGTCATAATTTTCCTCGGTTTGGGATTCAACCGGTAACTTGGGACACCATTAATCTCCCAAGTGGCGACTCTGAAATCTAAATAATAAATCCTATTCCGATTGTCCTTTAATTGGAACAACTCCTTTACGCCCTTGCGGGTGTAAGTAAAAAGGAGGTGTGACAGCTCTGGCGACTCTGCTAGGGATAAGAACCCAGAACATTTTGTTCAGGGTTCAGAATTCGTGCTTAGATAAATTGTTTTATTTGGTTATATTTGATTTTCCTACATATTTCATGCTTAATGTGCTAAATGTTTACCGCTTTGATATTATCTGAACTATATATAAACTGTGCCGAAACCCTTCTCTTTTCACCTCCGGGGATGTGCTTACTGGTTGAGACTCCCTATTCTTTTAGTGTCAATACCTTGAAATAAGAAAGAGGCTGGACAAATTACTAAGCCGGATGGCCTTTTGGTTCCCGGTATGTAGCCCCCTCCTCGACTCAAGTTGTCCGCTTGGGTACACAGTCTAGAACACATACCCAGGTTTTGAACCTAGAATAACTTGACTTCATGCCGGATCCCTAGTAGGATCGCTTATTTGCATCACGTGCATATGACTTAGGGGACTCAACACAGGGGTTAGGTCCATGATGCATTTTACGTGTTGCATAGAAACGACCACCATGATGCATTTTACGTGTTGCATTTATTTGTCTCGGGCCCGCATGCCGACCGGCTTTTGAACATCGAGAATTTTGTGAAAAAGAGAAAAAGAGAGAAATAGCAGTGTAGAGAATTAATTTTTTAGTTTTAGAAAAACTGATGCTCAAAAAAAAAATGGAAATATTTTGTTAGTTTGTTTTACTAAAAGCAAGAAAAAAATAGAAAAAAGAGTCCTTATTTTTGGAAATTGTTCGCAGAAAAAGAAAAAGAAAAAGAGTCTTTATTTTAGCTTGAAAAAATAGGTTGTTTTATTGTTTGTTGAAAATGACAAAGAAAAAAAGAGAGTCATTATTTTGTATTATTTTCAAAAATAGAAAAGAAAAATAGTTTGTCTTGCCATGAAAAATGAAAATGAAAAAGAGTCTTGCTTTTGAAAGTAGTTTTGTTGTTTGCTTATGAAATGCCAAAAAAAAAAAAAAGAAGTCTTGTTTAAAAATAGTTCGCTAATTTGCCCGAACTACGCTGGTTTGATTCTCACCAGATGTGAGATACGTAGGCAACCCTCTTCGGGTCCAACCATCCCTTTTGCAAAAATAGCCAAAAATATCAAAATTTTCTTTTTTATCCAATAACTCAAGTGACGCCATTCTTGTGAAAAAAAAAAAGCCGAATGTCCCCAAAAAGGACGATGGAAGACTGTTTTTGCAAGAACAGCCACTCTGAGTCATTTTAAACGATTTGCAGGCACAGCCTTGAAATCTTCACCAGAAGTGCTGAAAGGCCGTATTTGCAAAATCGAATTTGTTTGAAATTAGAAATTTGAATAAAAAGAATAGTGTCAGTTTGTGCCTTTAGGTCAAACAATGATTAAATCACCTTAATAAATGTGCAGGATGAGCACGACTCAAAATGAACCTTTCTCAATCATGCATAAAATCCATTTGGAGTTACGTCTACGGTGGAACGATTTAGGAGGTGAAGGGCAAGATGAAGTCAAGAAATATTTGAAAGGGCTTACTGGTTTGCTAGAGATTGTGCCTCGAGGAGATATTATCAAAGCGCTAGTGACATGTTGGGACCCGGCACATAACGTGTTCCATTTTTCAGACTTTGAGCTTACCCCAACATTAGAGGAAATAGCTAGCTACATCGGAAAAGATGAGGTTCCTTTAAGGCTCAAATACTTGGTTGCTCTGAGAATTGTAGCTATACACAGATTTTTAGACTCTTTAAAGATACGTAGAATGGTTCACAACGCAGATCTAGCAAATGGTTTTTGCACTCCACACTTCATATACCATAGATATGGCCACATCGGGGGATTCAATAATCCGGAAAGCAAGATATGTAGTAATGGTAACCGTCAAAAATGGGAAGAGCATAGGCGTGTCGCTTTCATGGTAGTTTTTCTGGGGCTTGTGGTATTTCCAAGGAAAGACGGAAACATTGACATAAAAATAGCCGGGGTCGTCAGTACTCTAATGACTCAAGACAAAAGCACTCTCGCACCTATGATATTAGCTGATATCTTCCGTGCTCTTACATCCTGCAAGGCCGGGAAAGACTTCTTCGAGGGATGCAATCTACTGTTACAAAT